>WYDI02032219.1:68661-102040 GCA_009867235.2 Psittacus erithacus
TCTCTGCTTCCTTCCGGCTTCCCCTCCTCCCTGGCAGAGCATGAGGCTCAGAAAGTCCTTGGTCAGAGTAAACATTAGAGTGGTAACTAAAAACATCGGCGTTATCAGCACAGTTTCCAGGCCGAAAGTCAAAAACACAGCACTGCACCAGCTGCTAAGGAGAAAAAATGACTGCTGCTGCTGAACCCAGGACATAGTTCCTCAAAACAAAGACCCTATCTTTTGAGTTTATTGGTGTCTGGTTTATGTTGGTAGTGCTTAGTAAATGAGGTGAGTTTGCTGGGTTATAGAGAGATGATGTGGTGCGAGTTCATAAGTGCTCTTAACTGCATAGTGAAGACCTTGCTCAGATCATGGTTCTACGAATACAGCGAATAATAAGTGAAATTCAAACTCTGAAAATACGCAATTAATTTCCATTCCAGAGAACTAAGAGAATCCAGCAAGAATGAGTTCTCAGGTACTGAGGTGACCAACATTTCTAAAATATGCCAGCATGCAAGCTTTTGCTGAGTAAACTATAAACTTCTACGCTATTGCAGAATGACTGTCAGTTCCTGCCTCATAAAATCTAAATGTAACTTTTTTCAAAGAGTTAATCAAAGTACATCACCAAGAATAAGTAATTTCAAGAATTACCATCAATGAACTCATTTGAACCTACCCCAGCTACTGCTTGCAGCTTCAAACAGATGCAGGACTTATTCCAGGCACTCTCCCCTTCCTCATTGTCCATCACACCTCTCTGGAAAATGGGGAGAGCAGCTGTTAACAGCTACAGAGGAGTCTGCAGAAGGGTTGACATCGAAGTTGTGCTTTCCCTTTCTCAGTGTGCTAATTTTCTTTTCACTTTTACAAACAGTGGCTGCTTTATGTGTTGGCAGGCTTGTGCTTCTGGCTTGATTTTACACCACCTATTGTTAAAGGCCATTTGGTATTACAATGAAATAGTAGGTTTGGTTTGTTTATTTACAATATCTCTTTTTCTTTTGGAGTTTTTCTATTAAATGAAAATCTCTTTGCCCACAGAGGAGCTGTAGTAGCTTTCACTGGGAAAGTAAATTTCTGTCAGGATTTTTTGTATGTCTTCACTTTAAAAAAAAAGTGCCATGAAAAGAGCTGCAAAACTCTCCAATGCTTGCAAAGAAAAGAAATTGTAATCAGTTCCTTACAACAGAGTAACAATTCTTTAATATTTGCATTATTCACTAGGAGTTCATTGGTGTAACAACAGCACATCCCGTGAACTACACCTTAACGTTGTTGAAGCTTTTCATAGTAAAATAGATTAAGGATGGAGAATTCATGTAAAGGGACAAGAATGTAACTCACACATTAGTCAGTGATTGTGAATCAAAATTATTCTGGGTAATTAAGTAAGTCTGAATGTGTTTAAGAACAATAAAAGAGAGCCAAGACAGTGTAAAATACTTTTGGGCTACAGAAAGCATAAATCACAGCAACTTACCCTAGAACTCAACTCAGCCACTGCTTAAGTTACATACTGTGTAAATCCATACAGGCAGCTACCACAGGTTCTCAGTTTGTTGAATGTTTTAATTAAGGGGATTCTGTCAAGGTATTTCTCATTATTAGCAGAATATTGTATACAAGACGACTAGAGATGGGTGAATTCATTTTACCTCATTACAAGCCCATTCAAAGACCATTTCTAATCATGAAATATTATTAGCTTCTTGTTCTTTTCAGAAGATGATCACATAGAATAATACCTAATGATAAAAAAAGGAAAGTAGAAGAGAAGAAAGCAGCATGGGAAAACAAATATGAACATAGTGTAAAGAATGGATTAGATAACATGGAAAGAGGATCTGAAAGAGATACTGGTAATATGCCCTGCCCATGGTCCAAAGAAATATCTGACATGTTGTGAAGCTGGGTGTTATTTTCTGACCTTCTAAGTAAGGTTGAAATTGCATCAAAGAAATGTCTGCAAAGTCAAGCTAGCTCTGCAAAACCTGTGGAACATAAGAATAATGTAAGACGTTCACAGACATTGAGTTTGCTCAAGACTGATGATAATCCCTTGTGAAATGCAAACTGAAATTTGTTTGCCTACCAAAATAAGGCCTTTTTCTTACCCCCCTTCCCATTCATAGACACAGGCATGTTGTTGGCTTGTTACTGTAGTTTATGAATGTTGGCCTTTATTCCTGTGAAATTAGTGTTATCAACTTCATTTGACAAAATGTAAAATTCCATGTAAAGCTGACAGACTTGGAAAAAGTAATAGAAATTAAAAGGAGATAAACATAGCTTTATGAAACTGGTTTTTTAGATAGTTCTTTTACTCTGAAGGGCTACGTAATTACAGCAAGCCATATGTGTGTCTTTTTTTTCTTTAATATATATTCCTGAAACTGGACAAGTGCTAATAGCACCACTCAGGAGAATGACATCTATCATCTAGAAAGTTCTCATTATAGCTTACTTTATCAGTTCAGTGATGGGGAAAAAAAAAAAAGAAATCAGCTATAAATCAGAATCTCCAAGTAATATTTTAGCTGAACTTAAAATAATATTCTAAGGTCTGATCATAAAAATGTGGGATTAGGCAAAAGCCAGCCACACTAGGTGTCACTTCTCCTTTACCTGGAGACCTACATGATGAATTATACTATTCTCACATAGTACAGGACAGGTGGAATTTGAAAAATACATCCCATAGCATATAAATCATATGATATAAAGCAAACACTCCATAGGTTATGGGTTTTAGTGTTCTTGAATCAAGATTTCTTATGCCCGTTGGTAGCTTTTGATGCTCTTCATTGGTCTTTTAATAACAACCTATTTGATCTTTCTATCTAATTGCTCTCATGTTAATAATTATGTGGGATTAGGAAAGCTCTAATTCTTGCCTGTGCATATGGGAGGATGTATGGTTATGACATCCCTGTAAAATCTTTGTGAGAAAGACATGACCCAGGGCAGTGAGGAAACTCTCAGAAGAGCTGATGAGCTGGGCATAGTGCCACGCTGACGTAGCTGCCCTGTGCCAGCTTGCTGTGCCGGCCTGGGTGGTCGCCATCCCTCAGAGCCAGACATCCTCCACAGAACTCCTTGCCTGAGGGTGGCAGGGGAATTTCTAGCTCCAGTGCTTTTATAGGCTCCATTTTACCTATGTCAGAGTGTGTCACAGTCTTTTGGTTACTTGCTGTCTTAGGCAGGGAAACTGCTTTTTGCAGGTGGTGAGCTGAGGCTCTGTGAGGCTTGCAGGGCAGCCTGGGAGTCACCATGCAGGGTCCTAAAGCCCATGTCTCTGTATCACACACAAAAATGATAGGAACATTTTTCGTATTTACTGTGACTGACGTTGGAGACTAGCAGACATTTTGCTTGGAAAAGCTGGCTGAAGACTGCTGTCTTCATGCTTATTCCAACAGCTCCATGAGGCAATACAATGGATATAAATTTTTTGGTTTCGAAGCATTTCTTCAGGCTGAGCTGCTTCAATCGCTGCTTTGGTAAGCGGCCCCACAAGCATGACGGAGAGGCACAGACTGATATGGTCTCTGAACTATTTCGAGTATGGGAGAGGTAGAAACATGTCAGACTTGCTTTGTTTCTAGTGTAGTGTGTTGGAATAACAAGATCCTCCTGTTGTTCAGCCACACTGCTGTTGCACAGGACAAGTTGGAAGTGGAGGGGGAAGGAGAAACTTTAGCTCTTCACCTTCCCTATGCCTGCACAGGTAGCTGAATTTCCTGGTAGGTACTTTCTGCTGCCCCCTCACCTCCACGGCCAGTAACACACTGTGTGGCTAGGAGGCAGAGACTACTTCATTTCCAAGTAGACCCCATTAAAATTTTGTCCACTGTGTGGAGGACCATGTCCATTGTGGCTGATGATGGAAGGAAGGATCTAGGAAGAAGGAAGAAGAGAAGGCCAAGGTGGACACAAATGGTTATGGCTAATCAAATGCTTCAGTGATGCTGCTGTTTGAAGACATAGGGACTGGGGGACTCCCATGTTAGCCCTGCGGTGTGTGGGAAGCCATCTTTTACACCAGAAAAACAGGTCTGGTAGGTTACTGGACTGCAGCACTCTGCAAGAGGATGGGGCATGATTTTCCCATTTCCTTATGCTTCTCGATTCATCACATGAAGAACTGGGCTTCAAGCACTTGGGTGTGCTTGAGAGTGGGTTGGTTTCTGTTTCCTTTCCACACCTGCTCTGTCATTTGCACACTGGTCCCTGCTGTGAGAAGAGATAAACAGCAAGAGGGGTGCTCCAGGCGCTTCTCATCCTGCCTGTTCCTCTCAGCCCCTCCACATACCCACTGCTTGTTATTCGTAAAAAAACCCCAAAACAACAGAAAAAACAAGTCAAGTCCTTTCAGCAGATTAACTCTTTCTGACTGAGCCATTCTTGAGGTGTTACTTCCCCTTGCAGTTTACATTTGTCAGCGTAATTGCTACTAACTCTCCATGCAAAATACACTACCTTTTTCACACCTTTGCATTATTCAGCATAAAACGTATGACATGCAACAAATACATTTTCTGTCCTCGGAGTGGTCTGTTCTAAGATAAGGCTAATCGTTCCCTGTCCCCTGACAGTGGCGGAAAGAACAGGAGGAGCTTTCCCCTTGCTTGCATATCTGCATCCGCTCACAGCGTACCTGGGGTGTCCATACGTCCTCGACTCTGCAGCAGTAAGGTGTGAGACAGGAATTAACTCAGAATAAGAGATGGTGCAATGATGGGGCTTGTGAGAGCTCTGTCCTGCCTCTCCTCTCAGCGACAGTGCTGTGACTACGAGCCAAGCAGTTTACTGAGAATAACCATTACCTTTTCCCGTCCAAGCAAAAGCTTTTCCTGCTGCCCTGCCCTGCCTTCCCCTCGGTGTTTCAGCTAGAAAACCTACGTTAACTTGCACCAGCTCTGGGGTTGTGCCTGCCTCTTGTCAAACCCACAGCGTACACCGTCCCCTCGGCCGCGCATGGGCTCAGGAAAGCCCGGATGTCCATGGATTACCCCTTCTCTCTGGGAAGCCGAGGAGCCGCCGGAGTGCGGGACTGGCAGGGCCTGCCGTGCCGCTCCCGAGGCAGGACACGAGGTGGCGCCGTGTGGGGTGACCCTGGCCCCGCTGGAGCCCCGGGGGCCGCGCCGGGTGAGGAACGAGCTTGCGTTTCTTGTTCTGTCACATTTTAAAGGCGCTTGCTCATCCTCGGGTCTGCCAGAGGACAGGCACACCCCTCCGGAGAGCTGTGCTCGGGAAGGGGAGCTGTGCTCGGGAAGGGGAGCTGTGCTCGGGAAGGGGAGCTGTGCTCGGCAGCCCGGGCTGCCCTGGGAGGGTTTAGGCTTGAGATCTGACTGAGAGGGCCTCAGAGGCCGGCAGTGCCTGCCCTCTGTTAACCCACAAAGAGGGCGTCTGGTTTTCCAGACATAAATATAAAACAAAATGAGAAATAAATGGTTATCATTAGGAAATGGGTGGGGTAACTAAGGAGGTAAAGGTGAGAACGGCATTGCAGAGATTTCAGGGCTTTAAAAGTTGGCACAGAAGTTTTTTTCTCTCCCTCGGTCCTTTGAGGTAGGCTATTTCTATGAAGAAAATTCTGCTCACATTACAAAAGGGGCATGTCAGGGGGTTTGGCTGTCATTGAGGTTGATATGAACTTTGTCACCCTGTTTAAATATTTAAGTCTCCTGACACAGGCAAATACATTGGGAAGTGCTAAAAAATATATTTAAAAATACAGCTGCCTTTGAGATGAAGCGTTCCTATTCCCAGTGTATCAGTCCACTTTGCTTAAGCAACCCTGAAGTATAAAGTATGGCAGGAAACTGCAGACCAGAGAAGCAGCTCCATTATCAGAATCTGCCTATTTGTGCATTTGGAGTGGTAACACTTTGATTTACAGTTTCAGCCACTCTGTTGATTAACCAAGAGGTAAAGCATTACAATGATAAGCATGTGTGTGGGTTTTTCTGCATCCAGTCATGCTCATGTCCTATTCTCTTAAATAACTGTGTTTTTATTATTGTCTTTTACCATTTTGCATATTGGTGAAATTTAGGGGATTTTTTTTTTTTTTCTCTTAACAGTCTTACCTTCCCCCCACAAATACAGGGTTTCCACTGTTTCATTGGTACTGTGCTTGTATTAAAAGTGCTGATTTAATTTAGAAAGTGGTCTTCAAAACCCATTGTATAACACATCCTTGCTTTGGATGTAACATTTAAGGTAATGGATGCACTTTAAAATAAAAGGTCATTTTTTTAGATTGAGTTGGGTAAGATCATTGTTGGGAGAAATTGTTGTAGTGTGGATCAGGGCAAAAACCAGTATTGTGTTGGTGTGTTTTGTCTGAGATGATCTCAAAAGGCAATAGCTTCCTGGGCAACTGCGAGTGTGGAAGGTGAAAGCTGGAGGGACTTGTGTGAGTGGGAGCCCTTAGTCATAATTTCAAGTCTTATCTCAAGTGTAAACTGTGCACACCATACTGACATGTTCATCCCTTCCTGTGGAGGTGGACGATCATCATGATCATCCCCCTGTTTTCATCTTTTGTGGGTCACACAAACTATTCTCTGAGAGGCTGGAACTGGGGACTGGGGTGGAAAAGGCTAGAAAGGGCTGAGAGAGATCACCTCATATGCATTGGTGGAAATGATGCCATAAAGATAACACAGTCCAGCATGTAACAGCAAATCTTTTTTTCTGATGGTTTCTGAACCTCCAGCTCTGACCCTGTGCTGATTTGGTTGTGGTGAGCTTAACTGGTTACACAAACAGCTCCCAACCTCCAGATGCTACAGAATCACACAGCTAATGAGTAATGAGTCATTTTTACATCCTTACAGATTACTTTGTACATTTCTTGAAGGTAGAAAATATCCAAGACAGTTTTTTGCAAACTTTTTGAGTAAATCCTTCTCTGTCTGAAGGAGGAAACTGCTCAGGTTGTTTCTGTCCTAATGGTAACAGGGCTATAGAGGCCTGATTCTGAAAAGTGCAGAGCATATGCAGCATCTGCCAAGATAAATGGGGGATGGAGATTCTCTGGGGTACTGAAATAATAATCACTTCAGTTTCCCTACTACAGTTCTTTTCTGAGTCTGTGACTGTATAAACCATACATCACATATTGACATTTATGTCCTTCAGATGTATAACATCACTTGTCACTTACTTAATGTAAATTTGTTCAAGCTATACAAAAGCCAAAGCAGATCCTATGTCTGAAATCTGAACTCCTAGTTACGAAGGAGCATACTCTTACTGACTCATGATTTTTTTGCTGTTATGTTCAAGCTAGTGAAAAATGAATATGAAACCAGGAATTAAGACAGAAGTTAAAACCTGCATAAGAGGTTTAAAGCAAACTGTGAAAACTATGCAAATCAATGTCCAGATCCCACCTACCTTCAGTCACAGAAAGTCAGTGTATAAATAAGCACTTCCAATAAGCACAGTGTGATGGGAATTCATTCAGTGTGACAATGATGTGTTTGACCCATGGTTGGCCTATAGGTAAGTGTCCATGCATGGGCAGCGTGGACACCATCTGCCTGACAAAGTGTGCACATGCTAAATATATTGGGCCAGCGGTTTCAGCAATCTAATAATATGTTTGGGGTATATTTGTTAAAACTTTATTCTTTGTGAATAAAGCAACTTATGTTCGTAGCCTGCAAAGATACACTTGCAAATATTACCTATTTGTCTATCCATCTTCTGGCTCGCTTTGGTTTCAGACTGTTTTGTTGTGAAGTGTTGTTTAGGGATACACAGTGGGATGTATGTTGTGGGGTATGTGATGGAATATATGTTGTGTTTGAGGTGATGAGTCTGTGGTCCTCCTGTGCACACTGGATGTGAATTTCTTTCTAGCTATGTGCACCAGCTGCCAGCCAAGCTTTGTCTCCTGCACTAACACGTTTCTGCACTGTGAGAGACACTTTGTTCACATCTGGGGGGTAGCTGATGTAAATTGGCATGATCACAGAGGACAAAGCAATATTTCAGACCTGTCATATAAGTGGATTTGAAAATAAACAGACTAAAATCTTAAATATGACCATGTCTTCAACAGGAAGCCAGCAGAGGAAATGAAGTGATGATGTGACATCTTTTCAGCAGAGAGGCTTCTCTGATCTAAATCATCTTTTTGAGATTTCAAGTCTGGATACTTGAATATTTGTGAATTTTGGCCACCAAATATTCATGGATTACTGTAAATTGAAATGCATCCCCTATCTACAGGGAGAAGAGAGCATTTTTGAAAACAAGCATGAGTTATGTGCTAGGAGAGAGGTGTTCAAAGAAGCCTCAGCCTGGGCCCATCTGTAGTTATCTGAGAAGATGTTCTGGGAAAGAGACACTTGTGTGGGTGATGGTAATGTCTTCAAAATGCTCTGATGAGGAATATGGTATGTGATCACATTTATGTCTCTGCATGGATGATCAGATTAAAACCATAGGAAACGTTTGAGAGAGGACAGATGTGAGTTGCTCAGTAAAGAGGATAGTGGGAAAAGAACTAAGAAAACATGACAGGTCTTCAAATAGGAAAAGACTAAGGATATAGAAGAAGTAAAAGTTAGATCAGATTATTTTGAGCCATGCATGGTTTGGTTTTATGTGTTTATTGGAACAAAAAGAAAGTTGAAAAGTAGAAATTCTGTGCTCAGCTCAGGAATCCTCATGTATGACAGCTGCAAACTGGGAAGATGTTTTCAAGTCCCAGCTTTGCAACATCACTGTGATGCAGGGACAGACAACATGAAAATCAGTTTTATTTTCAGCTTTGGTCGCTGATATAGATAGGAGTGAGTGGATGTGCATGTCTGTGATACACTTGTTGAGCCCAGATTTGGGGTGATCAGTTTGTCATGTTGTGTGGTTTGCTGCTCTTGGCTTTGTTCACAAAGCTCAAAGAAATATGAGAAATACTAATTAAATTATACATTCTCTTTCCAAAGAGATAAATTACAAAAAGAATAACAGTCTTTTTAGTTACTTAGAAGCTTTACCTAAACAAAAGGACATCACAGAACGTATTCGCTCTTTTGTTTATTTGGTTTTGTTATATGCTTTTATAGCTTTGCCTGGTATTCAAAGACTGAAGCGACTTTACTGAGATCAATAAGAAGCACTGATCCGTCCCTTAACCTTCCCCAGACTTCTCCCTCGTGGCAGCTCCAGAGCTTTAACACTCCAGGTAGAGTGTGTCTGGCTCCAGGTAGAGTCTGTCAATATTTTTTATCTGATACAGTGTATGTATTTTTCATCCGCATGAAAAAGGCAGGTTCAGCACTACCAGACAACTCAGAATTTTATTTCATTCTATCAAGTTACTTGTCAAAACCAACCAAAAAAAAGTAACTTTCTTTAAACTCCTGAAAAGAAATTGGTAACATAGCTTTATTTTTTTTTTTTATTGCAATACTTTAAAATAAATAGTATCATTTTCTGGTTTGAAAATACAATGCATATTCAATTTCTTCTGACGTATTTTTTAGAAGGAAAGAAACTCTCAAAATCACAATGAAAATTCTGTTTCAGGTTAAGCTAAATATTTTAATGCAGTTCAAAAAGTTGTTTAAAAACTCAGATTTGCTCAGTGTTTTTAATTTTGTCTGAATGTCTTATGTCTGGAAACATCAGCAACCACACAGCTTCAGTTGCTGACTCTACTCTAACTCTATATCCCTGACAAAAGGCTGGTTTTCTGTCACTTCTAGGTAGGGTCCTGTAGCCAATACTAGTGCTTGTTTTCCAGGAATTTAAGCAGTGAGGTACTCTTTTTAAAGGACACATAGCATACAGAAGGCAGAGTGCAGATGGCATGCAAACCAAACTTCTTTCAGTTTAGACAAATCAAAAGATACTCATTCAAAATAGAGAAATTCCCCTACCTCTGTTCTCCATCTTGATTCCTTTTATGCTTGTGAGTATTCTTTGGGATTCAGGCAGACTTTTTTTTGTGGGAGCCTCCTTTTGTTATGATCCTTCTACAATTTCCAACACCATCTTAGCTTTTGACTTTCCTGATCAACTCTAGGTCAAGGTGGCTTCAGGAAGATCATTGCTCTGCAATCCAGACTGAGAAAAAAAGAAGCCTTTTTTTCCACCATTCAGATGTCCATACTGTCCTTACCAGTAAGGAAGAGATACTCAGGATTGTTCCTTTTCAAATTAGCCTGGAAAACAGACGCATGCTATGCCATGTAGTCATCTGTAGATCATAGTATCTGAATATAAGTCAGCCTAGAATTTCCTAATGGTATGATGGGCTAATCTTTTCTAACAGTTGAATGGCCACCCAGCAGCAGTCCCTCTCCTCAGCAGAACGGGGGACAGGAATGAGAAAGCTTGTTTGTTAAGGTGAGGACAAGGAGTTTACTTACCAATTACCATCACCAGCAAAGCAGACTTGAATTGGGAAAGTTAATGTATTGCTAGCTTAAATAGATCCAGGTAGTAAGAAACAAGAATGCAAACATTAAAAAAACACCTTTCTTTCCACCTTTCCCAGGCACAACTTCACTCCTTCATTCCTGATTCCTCTCACTGCCCTGCTGTGTGTTGCGGGGAATGCACATTATGCAGTGGCTCTCTGCTCTAGTGTGGGTCCTCTCCATGGGCTCTAATCCTTCATGAAAAAACCTCTTCCAGTATGAGCTCTCTGTGGGCTTCAGTTACTCGAAGAATATCCATGTGCTGTGATGTGGTCCTCTCCTTGGGCTGCTGGGGAATATCTGCTCTGGTGCCTGAAGAGCCTTCTCCCCTGACCTTGGTGTTTCCTGTGTTGTTTCTCACTTTTTTCTCCCCCTCCTCCTCTGCCAGTCCAGTGTTTTCTACCCTTTCCTACAGATACTTTCACAGAGGAACCCCAGACTCTCCTGATGGGCTCAGCTGTGTGTGTATGTCTACTGGGGAGCTCACTGAAGCTGGCTGTGTTCAGCATCAGGCAGCCCCCAACCTCTTCTCTCAGAGGTCACCCCTACAGCACTCCTGACAAACACAACCACCACAATGGCATATATATGGGTTCACCACATCATCTTTTCCTGTTCCTTTTCTCCAGGAAGCTGTGGAAATTCTGCAATGAAGACTGGTAGAGCTTGTGATGGCTCCAGCAACATACAGCAGGAAAAGCAAAGAGGCATTTGTTGTATGTGCCTGAGGCTTGATAGGCATCTCCCCAGATCTAGGAAAGTTATAAGATACCAAATTAGCTCATACTGAAAAATGCTTATTCACTAATGGCAGTAACAATTGTGTCACGTGTTCACTGCAAAGATGCCCAAGGACACTCACCTGTATTGTATTAAAAAGGAAGAGACCAGAAATGTATTAATGCTGGATAGATAAAATATTTAAACGGCTGTAGCTAGATGGACTGTAGAGATTGTAATCTGATATGTATGCATGCACTGAATATTTTTATGCTAGAGTTGCAGCATAAATGACCCCATTAAATCCTGTTACTCTCCTAATCCAATAAGCACTTAATCTCATTGCAAGTGTTGGAAATAATTATTCATTTATACACTTGTTTTTGCCACACATTTTATGTCAACAAGAAGTGTGCCTTTGACTAATCAGTTAAAACAGCTGGCGGATAAAGTAGTGAATAAGAATCAAGAATGTGCTATTCCTGGGAAGGACACTGTTGTTTTTTCTTTGGTCTAAGATGTTATTGATTCTACAAAGAAAAGTTGTATTATACACAAAGAAAACCTTTTGTAGGACAGTCTCTGCTCTGTGTTAACAACCACCAGGACAAGGGTGAAGAATAAAAAGCTTAGTGGTTCTCAAGCTGCCTCCGTCTGCTGCCTTACTTGTCCCTAACTGCTTGCATTTTGCATCTGTGAATAGGTGGAAGGACTCAACTCTTTTCAACACTCTTCATTTCTCTTACCTCTCAAATGTTTGCCATACTGAGCTGGGTGAAGAAGTCAGATGTGTGAGTTTTGCTGGTTGACAATTCCCTCTCAAAAGAGGAGACTCTTATGAAGAGCATTGCAAGGAAAATCTCATTCTTTTATGCTCCTGCATGAGCTGTAGCAGAGTCTTATTCTGGTCTCCAAGGACCTGTTTGATGGTCAGATTTTTTTAAGTTTATTCACCTCAATTCTGTCACACTGGTCCACACCCCTCTTGGGAAACACTTTGCTCCCCTCTTTAGAAACAATCTGTGTGCATGCTGGGGCTTATGTTGGGCTTGCTGTTCCACCGCAGTAGTCTTGTAGGACACTGGGGTGGAAGTGTGTGCCACGGAGAAGGGTGAGTCCCCCAGCTGGGGGTCTCACTGTTACAGACCAATATGGTGCCACTTGTGGGAAAGGGTCATGGCAGTCACACCTCAGGTGAGGACAAGGAGGCAGACACAAAACAAATAGATGTTGGACTGTGGATATTTTTCATCCCTTCTTGCCATACTTGGGCATGTGTTTATTACAGCTGTAGATGTGAGTATTTGTCACTAAAGAGAAGTCCTACCCTTTATCAGGAGAACAAGAAAAAATGGATGATGATTTTGCTGTCACAGCTGTGTCTGGAACATAATGCAAGTATTAAAGCATCAGGTAAGAAAGGAAACATTTTAAAGGTTAAGGAATCCTTCAGAATAGATAAGCTCAAAGTTAGTTTTAACACAGGTGTTCCTGTAATGGTGCTGTACTGTATGAGGAAACTTCACAGTTCTCTATGACGTTCACACTAGGTGTTACACCTTCATAGAATGATGGCTTTGCAACTTTGGCTGTAATGTAATAAGATTAAGAACACTTGCAAAATCTATTCCTGCTAAAGATACTTCCCCTTTCACAGTCAGTGCTTTTCACATAGGTGTTTATTTCTATAATTTGTATTTACAACCTGTCCTATAACAGAGATCAACTATGTTTGAAATTTTGGGAGACTTCCTGCTACTTCTGAAGTAACTCTGCTGAAAATGTTAAAAATAGGAAATCAAGGGGATATACCCATTGAAAATAATGTGTCCCAATGTATATTCATTAAGACAAAATACCTGGAAGGCTTCCTACAGTCAGTCCATCAATTCCATCATACATAACCAAGAAATATAAGGAAAGAGCCAAACCTTACCTAATATCTAGAAATACTACAGTAATGGCTACGTTAGAAATGCTGTCGATAGAAAGACACTGTCTTAGCTTCAAGCTCAATGATGACAGTAGAATAGGGACAATAATGAGGAAAGTTGTTGAGAATTTCAGGAAATATTAACAGTGTTCTTACACCTTTGAGTAGGAAAGTTGTTCTCATTGACATTGAGAGTCCTTAGATTATCCCGTCACCTTCCCATAATGTTTGTAGAGTGAATGCTAAGCAAAGTTGCAGATTGTCTTCCAATAGCCCTTATCTTTCTGCCTTCTGCCTGTTGTTGCAAGGCATCTGAAAAGGAAAAAATCACATGTGTGAGCCTTCCTGGAATACATAACATGTTGCAGACATGCTTCCTAAGGATCAGTGGTCTGACAGTATCACAGCTGTGGGATGCATAATCAAGGGTGTATTTCCATTAAAGGCTGATGGCACTGGAATCTAGGGAAATGCATTGCTGAGTCACGTATGCTCTACAAGTATCCGTTGCCAGAAAACAGTGGTGTGACAGAAGAATATTGAAGTGACACTGAAAACTGTTGAAAGACCCTGCTCAGGCCTTACTATTGTGAAATGATTGAAAAACTTATTTATATTCTTTGCAGATGTAACTGACTGGTTTTCAGCCAGAATATGCAAATAGAGGACCAGTTTTGGGTCTCGGGTCAATGAGATAATTCCTCCAACCTCATAGCAAATTTAGCTGAATTATATTATTCATAGTGTGGCCTGTGAATGTTTGCTCTTATTTTAGGATACTTAAATGGCAATTCAAAATAAGATGGCATTTTAGAGACTTATGGACAACTACCATGTATCATCTGGCATCATTTTAGTATAGTTTTTTGTATGCATATTTAGATCTGGAGAGGTGGAAGACTTGTTTTTGCACCCTAAATTCAGTTATGGGTGAAAATCTGCAGATTGCATCAATCAGGACTTGTCATTAAATTATGCAATTTAGAAAGTCAGTTATTAAATGTATGGGTATCCTTGTGCAAATGTAAGAATCAGGAAGCAGATTATTAAAGCTTAAATTGTATGTGTGGATAAAACCTCCTCGGCATTAGCCTATTCCAAGTGTTCCCTCTCAGTGGCTTAACCATGGGTATTAGAGGGACTAGGTGTCAGCGCCAGTATTAAAATGGAAAATGGGAAAAGTATCTGATTGATTGGTTAATCTATTGAACAACATTGACTCATGTTAATAAAGTTAGTATCCTTTGTGTGGCCTTAGAAAACCAAGTGTGTGTTTCCAGCTCTGCCCTTCGCCTAGTGGATGACCTTGAGTGCATAGCATTGCCCAGCGCTTGAGGTTTCCCATTAAAAATGGCAGTAATATTTCCTCACCTTTGTAAAACTCCATGAAAGCAGTTAATAAAAAGCATTTCACAAGAGTCAGGCACTATTCTTACTACTGATCTATTATTGTGGCAATTCTTGCAGGTTACGAGAGGAGAAATTTCCTGTGCCGGCATTAAGCCAGTATGGAACTTACAGCTGCTGTAGTTGCAGATCATCTGTGGCTGCAGAATGATTTGAAGTCAGATCAGCAATAGCTATAGATTTTCACGAGTCTTAAAAGCTGCTTTTGGATGACAGTAGCTGGAAAGACCATGAATATCCCAAGGAAAAAAAATGGTGACAAACTTTCCTTGTAATTGATTTGCATCAGTCAGAATATCTGTGAAACACAAAGGTCAAGCAACTTATGTAAAAAAACCCTATGTGAATCTAAGATTAGCTTTGACATTTTCAAAACCTCAGAAAAATTAGAGGAAGGGCTGCAGCCCTGAGGATTGTAGTCCCTAAGGCTGACTGGAGGAGAGATTATATTAAACATTTTGGGACCTGAATGATCCATTCTGTATTAGAGAAGATTTACAAGATCCTCAGAGTATGCTTGAAACATCTGACTAAGAGAGAGTCTATGGACTTTCTGCTTTCTTGTTAGGGATTCTCAAGGGCACCATTAAGGAATCAACTATTGTGATTGATGGAAAAATAAAGAAATTGAAGAAGAAATGAAGACAAACTATAATGTGGACTTTTTCCTGCAGTCCCATGATATCTTCAACATTAAGTGATTTTGGCAGATAATTTCTACTATGAAGCATGTGGATAGCCAGAAGGCTATTAAAGAGAGAATGATGCTATAATATAAGCATGGAGGATTCTTATAAAGTGTATCTTTCTCTCATTCAAAGTACATGATGAAAAATGATGTGTCCAGAGTGCTAACAAATTAAAACAAAGTATAAATTCTCCCTCTCTATATATATAATACTAAACCGCCTTTATTATCATAAGTCACCATTCTCCCCCCACATCCTTACTACGCATTTCCTATTTATAAAAATAATTTCAACTATATCTTTTAGCTAATCATGGCTAGCCCCATACTCAGGCTGACAATATGCCTGAGGTGATAATATGTCTGGTCAGTTAGACCAGTGTGTGGTAGATGTAAAATGCTTAAATGGGAATGCAGAATTCTGATGGAGTAAGACTCCATGTTTGCTTTGCGCAGATAAAGATTGTTTCATCATGTGCAAGATGACAGGGGGTAAGAGTCTTCCTTTCTTCCTGATATGAATTAAATCTGAGTGATGTAATAAATATACACATGCAACCAGACAAATTTTCTCTCTCCCACCCATGTATATAGCTTATAGAGTCATCTTATTGGTTTGTTTTTAATCCAGTTCTATGAATTATTTGTGGATAGATTAGTTTTTTTATTTATTTTTGTTAATTCATAATTGTGTGCATTTCATAAAACCTTTCTGAGGAATGACTGTGAGTCTTTGGATTACTACAGGGCTGTGCTCGCTGTGGTATTACTGTCATCTCAGCAGCACGGTGTTGCTCCCAGGCTCTGCCTGAACAATTGCAAGACTGATATAAATATAAAGCTTCTATTTCTATCTTAAGAGGGGTTTGTGTGCCCAAAACATCTGTTTTTTGCATGCTACCATAGGTTTAATAGGCGGCTTTCCTTCTCCCTGTTAACTCTGTTGAGTTTCTATGCCTTGACTATGATCATTATGAGAACATATCATACCCAAGAGCATGTTAATTTTCTACTTTTTCATTTTGCCCAGGGAGAGAATACAAGAGCAGTTCGCAGAGATAGATGATGCAGACTGGCATTCGAAGTACCATTTTGCTAGTGCTTATTTTAAACCTTCTTCTTCCTGGGCCAAATCGGACAGACTTCAGACTGTAACCAGTTTCTTTCAAGGTGTATCTACTTGCATCTATGCCAGTACTCTGGGCACTAGGATTATGTGGTACTAGCTGCAGTAATGTCAATACTGAAGCCAATATTTTTATCTGCATTAAAGCCAATGCTGTGGCCTTCTCTTTAACAAGCAAAAACCAAAACCTAATTTTTCCTCATGGCAGAGCTGATGTCAGGCACAGTACAGAATATTCTGAGAGCCATTTAATGAGTTTATTAGTACACATTTTTTTTTCCCATCACCATTACAGAACAGGTGCAGAAGAAATACATGTATCAACATTAATAAAGAAATCTCTAATGTGTGCTTATTTGGAACTCCTAAATAGGGGTAGCTCTGGATAGTAAATAAAGGCATGTCTAAGACCTATAGTTGCAGGTGAAGGAGGGATCTGACTGAAGCTGAGTGAATATTTCAGTGCTTCTACTGTTAAAATCAACTTTGTCTGCTCCATTCTGTGTATCTAGATTTCCAGTCAACCTCACACTCAGTAAACTGAAGTACAAGTCTCAAGGAGAAATGGAAAAAATTTATTGTATTTGCTTTCATCGAAGGAAGATGTTAGTGTACACAGAGTTGGGATAGGCTCCTATCGTGACAGAACAAAACTGGCTTTTCAGCTAGTGCCTTACCATGGCAATCTGCTTCAAAGGAACAACTGTCATTTTTGATAAGGATAGTGAGAATTACTGTCGCCTGGAGAGATCACTATGCCTCTAGGTTGTATAGTATATTACAACAGAAGGATTTATTCTTTAAGAGATGAATAATTATTCCACTACAGCGTTTGTTGCTGTAGTAGAAAAGACGCAGTATGTACCCTGAATGATTATAATGTAGCTCTTTAGCTCTCTCTTTTATAGCAGGGAGTCAGACAGAAAAAAGTACCCAGTCAGTGGAAACCTTTCCAGGGAAAGTGGATTTGGGGAGTGTGTGTGTACACAGCATTCCTCCCCACAGCTAAGATCCAAAGCAGAAGCTCAGTCTAGCAGAAGCTGTGCAACTGAGTTATTATGGACAGTTTCTCTGTGGCTGAGCCAGTAAGAGCTGGGTGCTAAACTTGTTTCCGCTTGAAGTTGCTGTTTGCATACTTGTTAAGGCAGAATGTTCTACCTTTTCACCTCTGCAATACTGGGTGTGAAACATGAGCCTCTAGGTGTTTCCTGGCTGGCAAGAATTCAGTGGTAATAAAATTACTAGTAGAATAAATGTTTCAGAGGCAGTTATGCTCTCTCACCTGTTTGTAATTTTTTATTAATTATTACAAATGTGTTTAAGTACACTACCTGATTTTAATCTGCTGTATTCCCAGGATTTACATATAAAGGTCTTTTTCCCACAGAATAATGAATAATCACATATGTTAGGGTGTGGTGTTAAAATGCTGAAGGTTGGTGATACACCTACTAGCAATCGTTCATTTTGTTAAAGGCTGGGTTCTATAAGTAATTTGCTTTATATGGCCCCAGTCCAAAATTCTGTTGAAATCAGACTCTTATTGAGTTAAAAAGCTACGGATCTCGTCCCAAATGTTCTTTTATGGGAAGTGTTTGTAGTGCCATTGTTAACAATATATGCAGCACTGGGCGTGTGAACTGTATAAGTAGAAATTTTACTTTTCCCAAAGCTCTTGCTCACTTTTATGCATTCTTTGCTCAAGCAAACAGCAGGTGGCTTACATGAATAGTGGGGTTAATGAGACTACTTAAGTGAGCAACTCTTTATCAGAGAAAGAGTAAAAAAAAATAAATCACAAACTGGTCCTCTGTATGAGAGAATTTAGGACTTGCCAGATAGAGCTGAGAACTATAAAGGATTAATATTATTATATATTGAAAGAAAAGCTGATTGGCATAATGGTGGCAAGGGGGAGGAGGGTTTGTTGTTCCAAGAGCAGCAGAGCTAATGAGATCTAATGCTTTTGTTTCTTAATCCCTGCACTGAATTAATCTCTCTCTCTTCCCATGTGGCATCATCTCCTAGGTGCAGGGAAGCCACAGGGCAAGGTGCATGCTGCCTGGCCAGCCAAACAGAGGGTGAGGGAGCCAAACTGCAATTCCCCCTAGTAGAGACACTCACCATGTCCCTGCTCTCCTTCCACTTTCAATTTTCACGAGTTATATAGAAACATAGTTATCTACCTTTCGTATTTCAGCTTGGATTGACACAGAGCCATGAATTCAGAAGTTGTTTGGGAGGAAGGAAGAAAAAATAATGCAATTGAGTAGACTGCCTTTCCCACTCACTCTACCCCCCCCCCCCCGAAAAGCGTGCCCTGAACTCCACTTGAATAAGGCTGAATTTACCTTGCGTTTCCCCATTCAGATCCCATAACAACATGGGGCTCATGAGCTTTTGTGCACTTTACTTTCAGAATAATTTACCTCAAAAATAGTAAGCCCTTGTAATATAATAAACTATTTGTATTAGGTAGTGGATCACATGGGTAAACTTTGTGATTTCTCAGTATGCTATCTTTCTGCCAATTAGAATGTTACCTTTTACTGCTGCCAAACTGGATGAAAATTAAATATATTATATGGGTTTATGTTTTGTTCTGTGTTTTACTTTTTCTCTTCCATTTCTACATTACTGATTTGATAAAACACAAACAACAGAAATACCAACATGTTGCAAGAAGTGAATTTTACACTGGTTCTATAATGTTTGTGAAGGAAACAGTTTGTAACTAACCAAAGTCTTGACAAACTTTGAAAACCCTGAATTTTGACTTAATGGATCGCAAACTACTGCTAAACAGCTGGGAGCCAGTGTTATCTGGGAAAATGTCAGGTAGGATTTCACACTGTAATGGCTACTGAAAAAATAGCTAACTCTCTTTTCTAGCAGACAAAGTTTATAAATATGAACAGTTACTGTTTGAAAGTTAGGGAAGTCACAAAGACCCAGCAACAAAGCAATCCAACAGAGGAATCTTCTTCCCACTTTCAAATGCAAAAAGTGATTTCTCTGAAGCAAAAGTGACATCAAATGCTTTTTTAGATAAAAGATACTACAAATAAGAAAGATCCTCCAGGAGATGCTTTAAAGTATCTTTCAAAATTAGCAAGCACAAAAAGCCCATAGGTCAAGAATCAGGTCCTCTCCTATAATCCGTATTCACTCAGGTAGAGTTTCAAACTCAAGCTCCTGGAACTGAGCTTCAAAAAGTCATTTCTTCACAAAATGTGTGTTATGCTATTGTTACTATTCATCCACCTCTAAACACTTGGCATCAGGCAAATCTCAAAGGAATCCAACAATGAACTGACCTCTTGAGGCAAAAACAGTAACAGCAGCACCAGGGCCAGTCTGAATGCTGGAAACGAGTATCGTGTGGTCAGTGATCTTGACAATTGCTAAGTTTGAAACAAACTGTATTATAAAAAATTATTTTCTTTTTGTGGATATTATATATATAACTACAGGCATTTTCATGCTGATGAGACCTGCATGTTGCTTGGAATTAACTAATATAAAAATTAGTAGAAATTGTAGCCATAACAGTGCCTCTTCCAATTTTGTGCTTGAAAACAATTTCAGTGATTTATGAAGTGGAAATAAACGGTAAAGGTAACTTGTAAAAATTACTGACTCATAGAAGTGAACAGAGATCAAGAATGATTTCTAAATTTTATTTCTTGTATCCTTGTTATGTGAATTGCTATTTCTTCTTACTGGGGACCTTCCTGATGCACAGGAGTGCAAGCCTCAACTGACCCAAGTGTGGAAAGTCCTGACACAATTCTCTGAAAACTCGATGGGCTTTCTGCTTTCTGTTAAAAATTATGACAGCTCTGAACTTCCCCATAATATCCATTTAAGTATTTGGTGGCCATTAATAAAAACTTGTTGGGATTCACAATAGTTGTCATGTATGCAAAGTTTGAAAGCTTTGGGTTAATATGGATTAAGGTGTCGAGGGTGGGAAGGGAAACTGAAAACAAAGGAAGTTCATCATAGATGCAATTTTATTTTTTCTGCAACTAAACCCGATAGTATGGTTGTTGAGAAATCGGATTCATGAGCACGTAAAGAATCCCAGATGACCTGGAGGGCAGAAATCAGGCTTTACTTGCTAAAAAGTTGAGGAGGGATAATTCTGAGCTCCTGGATGGGCTTGCGCTGGAGCATTTAGCCTTAGGAAGACCAATCAGTCAAAACCAGAGCAATGTGTGGTACGTGCAGCTCTTGAAATGGGCACAAAGATTGCAATTTATCTATCTCATTCACTTTTAGGCTACAGTAACTTGGGAGGGGTCAGGAATCTTCCTTTACTACAATTGGAGCCATGAATTATGTTAGAAGATGTTTGTGACACTTATGGGCCCATAGACCCGTGGGCCTATGAATGTAGAAGAAAGGGTCTTTTTATGCCCAATCACCATAAGAGAACTGACTTCTGTACTGGAGATATACTTGCTAACACAGAGCTGATGGATGTCTTCTGCTCGCTACTTCCCAACAGAAAGATTGCACTGGGGATAATAGAATTGTGTTAGGATGGTGGGACATGGTCATATTGGAATGCTATGGCAGAGCAGAGCTTTGCTGTCAGAGAACTTGATAAGCATCTGTGCAAGGAGCCAAATTAAAACAGCCAAACAGCCTGTTGGCTCCTCAGTCTTGACCATTTTGGGGTCTATGGGTCCGAAGACTGGAGGCCCAAATATTCTCACAGTTTTATTCTTAAGAAGCAGACCTTGAGCTACAGAAGAGAATGTAACTTGGAATATTAAAATAGGTTGCTGGTTACCAGATTTGTCTTCCTCTAATGATACAGGAGATGTTCTGGACAGGACATCTAGAAAACCCTGAAGACATGTCCTTTAAAATCATGGAGCATTAACTTTAA
This sequence comes from Psittacus erithacus, assembly GCA_009867235.2. Classification (NCBI taxonomy): domain Eukaryota; kingdom Metazoa; phylum Chordata; class Aves; order Psittaciformes; family Psittacidae; genus Psittacus; species Psittacus erithacus. Next base: position 89,869 of record WYDI02032219.1, read on the forward strand.
TTTTTCTTTTTTCTCTTTCTGAAAAGTTGTTCATACCCTGTGGGAATTTGATATGGTTTGGGGGCATGACCCTGGTTTGTTAATAAGATGGGCACTTTTAGGTTTTAATGAAAACCTTGTGCTTAGTTATGTTTCTCAAGAGGGATTTAAAGGAATTTTTTTTTCAGTGATAAAAATGGTTTTTTGATGCTTATATTCCCCACCGAGTAATACATCTGGATTCCCTATCATTTATTAAGAAATGAATAGCTCCAAAGATCAGAGTAGTAAATGTCAAAATAGATAAAGTTAAATGGAGACTAATCACTTTTATGGACATAAGGTATCTTCAGGTATAGAATGCTTACTAATGTAATCCTACAAAGTGTGGATTAGGTGATTTAACTCAAACTGACCTGTGAAAAATAAAAAGGAATGTATAGAGAAAAATAAATGCCAGAACTGGATTTTTGGATAAAGGTTTAAATGCAGAGTAAAGCTCCTGTGTTCAACGAAGTTGCTGAAGACTCATTTGGGTGTAAGTTAAATCAGAGTCTGGCTGTAAGAGTGACTTAACAGTGACTCAACATGCTGAATTGTTGCTCCAAATAGTAGCTATCAAAGGCATCTTGCCTTTGCGTAAATGGCTAATATAATTAGCTTATAACATCACCATAGGCACTGGCAAAAGTAATCATCATTACTACCCATTGTGTTCACAACATCTGAACCATTCATTTGGAAGCCTGTGAAACAGAAACTTCTATCCATCTCAGGAGAACTTTGTTGTCACCCTCCACACATTTTCTGCAGGGGCCTGTTTTCCATGCCTCCCCATCCTCCTGCCCATTCTTAAACTGCTTACAAAATGTAATTAGCATTGTTCCTGCTTGCTTCATCTTTATTATATTTTTTTTTTAAGGAGTGAGGCGGACATGGGAAAAACGTGCTTTTACAATAAAAACAAATACAAAAGTCCTTTGTACAGAAAACCTTGTCCTGCTTGGTTAGCTCAATTAAACATGTGCAGAAATAGGCTCAAAAAGTTGGTCCTCTTTTGCTGTTGGTTCCATTCATATAATTCTGAAGTTGTATGGGTGTAACCAAGGCCAGAATTTAGTCCATTGTATGCTCAAAAAGAAAAAGAAACTAGTGGGAGAATTTAATGTTTCACTTTTCTCACAAAACGGATGTGCTTTCATAGCTTTGAAAGTAAGGACATGACTGGAATGGTTTACTATCACTGTGATACTAAGATAACTAATCCTGAATGAATCCTGAGATTGAATGCTGCTCTTTTCCAAGAAAAACAAACATAATGATGAATAGGCAGCACTATTATTTTGCTATGTAGGACCCTTTTTATATTATTAGATGTTTGTGAAATTGCAATTAAAAGCTTGCCTTATTTGCTAATAAACTCTTTTTAATTAAAGAACTCTTGCTGTGAACTTTGCCTTTTTTGAACATGCTTAGGCTCTGTGTTAAAGAAGGGTTTAATCCTTTTAGACAAAGAGGCTCTTGTTCGTAGTCCACTAAAATGTTTAAGTCACATCTGATTTAAGACTAGATTGCTCAGCATCTTGTAGGATTAAGCATGGTCCCACTTTCCTGTTTCTTGTTTTAGCAATACGTAGCATAGTAACTCCAGTTAATAACTGAAATAGTGCTTCTTCAGGTATCCAGGTAGGAATTGAGGTCTATCAACTCTGCCAGTTTTGGCTACTGGCTCTCTGTGATTACCTACTCCTTACTGCCTTTGGTGGTGATCTTAACTTTGCTAGAGTTTCTTTCAGGTTATAGGTTCACAAACAGCCACCTGTGTCCTTGCATAGGTAACAAAGAGCAGATTTCATGAACTGCCCCACTGATAGTCTGTGTGTGCCGTAAGCTGGGCATGTTTGGAATGCGCTGGGGTAGATATGCCTGCACAGCACTGTCTGATATATCCTGTGTTAGACTTCCTGCATGCGCGCAGGTAAAATGCACGTGTGAAGTAAGTCCAGGTTGTCTCCTCTCAGATCTGCTTTTACAGTTGTGTCAGTTCCTATGTACTTTGGACTCTCTTTCCAATGTCAGGTCTCATTCCCTTCCCTCCTCTTTCTCCATCTCTTTGGGCCTTTCAGGAAAGGAATATATAATGGGCACCCCTCTCATATTAATCCCTTTCCCTGGTGTTGATTAATCGTGCACAGAAAAACCTTGAGAGTAAACTCTGCATGTAGCTTCCTGTCTTTCAGCAGTCTCCATAAGTTAGAAAGTAAGCTTTATTTGCTGGAAGTCAGGAGATGTCCTTCTTTCCATTATTTATAGTACATGTGTTTTGATTAGACAAACAGTCACCGAGGTGGTGCTTCTTTTATTAATAATGCAAACACTATGCAAACTTATTGGTTTGTCTATAATCTGGTATGATTTATTTTTATTTTAAAGGCCAAATAAAAAAGACCAAAAAAAAAAAGTTTTGAAAAGTTCATTTCTACAGTGCTATCAAAAAACCTCCATTCCTCCCACCAACCCGCCCATTCTCAAACACCTACACTTTTAAAAGGGGGTGCTTTAAACTGTGTTCCCAGGTTACAGATACCTAAAATAAAGACCTTGCTTCCAGACTTGTGAAATATTCACAATCCACAATTAGAATAATTCTGAAAAGAGCTCAGCAGTCTTTTAAACACCTTACAAAACCCAAGGATCTTAAAACCTGTTTTCCTCTGTAGACACAACCAGGCTTTGTGATGCAGAGCTTCCTATACTCTTGTTTTTGGCTTTGCATCCTTGTTGTCTTTAAATAATGAAGTATTAAATAAAATATTATTGAATTATTTGTCATGCAGCCCAGTCCATGGCTGTGGTCTGGTGGTGGTAAGTCAAGACTGAAGGATCCCACCAGTTCTAGCTTTGCTTGGTGATGAGAACTGCTGCAGCTCTGCTCACAGTCAGGTAGTCCCTCTGTCCCAAACCACACATCTGTCCATACTGGCTGAAGGCAAGCAGCTGAACTTAAAGCAGCCTGAGCTAGTATCATTGAGAGATCGGTTTAGTTCTCAGTTTGGGTCAGGGAGTGGCAATTGAGGTCCATATGCACAGAAAAGGCACATTTAAAAATCTCTTTTGAGCTGAATATTTGAATGCAAATTCTGATCCTACAAAAGAGCTCAACTGTGGACGTGTAATGCAGCAGCATTTAAAAATAGTGACCACCAAGAAGCAAATTAGCATGGAGAAAAACCTTTTGGAGGTGTTTGGTGATGCTTTCCACCAGGCAGGTTATGCACAGTTTTTATATAGAGTAGGTTAGCATTTCCAAAGGGCAGAGAGAGATGAAGGATAAAGGATAATCTTTTGTAGCTTCAAGGCATGTGAGCTTTATGGATGCTCATTTGCAGTTGGGGAGCCCAAGCAGTGCTATCTTTCAGTCAGGTCTTGCTTTACTCAGTTTTCTTTAAAGTGGCATGGCAGAAAATTGACAACATTAAGAACATACCTATTTATGTGCTTCTTTTTTAAAGGAGTAAATTAAAACACCATTCCATGTCAAGCTTTTTGCAACACCATACACTGTTTATGTCTCTGACAAACAATGCAGAGATTTGAAACCTGCCCAAAACATGTTTAAGAGCTGCACTGCTGTAGATTAATGCATTTGTAACATATTTTACTTTGATTTATCTCTGCTTATATGGAATGATGTATTTTTCCTCAAGAACAATACAGATAAAAGCTGAAGATTACAGCTTGTGTTAGAGTGGGTAAGCACAGATAAGTGTATTTCTCATTGTGGAAGATGAAACAAGTAGAAGAAGAGCCTAAGAACAACAAAGACACCCTTTCACAGCAGGGGATATATTTGATGACCTACAGTAAATATTATAAATGCCTGAAACTGCTTTTATATACAAGTGTTGCTTTGTAGTTGGCACTTTGTAGTATGTATTTGCTATTCTCTTCCAACACAAATAAATCCCAGGCTAGAGGAAAGTTATATAACCACAAGATTAAGAAGATGATGAAAATGCATCGTCATTAGCTACTGTCAAAGACACCAATCTGCTAGCAAAGGGACATAAACTCCTCATTGATTTGTTTGCTACATTATGTTTAGGACTAATGTAAGCAACCCTAATAGGTAGGTTGATTTGGGCAGCAAATGTTAATTACTGAGTATACGTTACAGTGGAATAGGAAGTGATGGGCAATGCAGTATGGCAGAACCCTCCCAGTTAAAAAATAAATGGGAGCTCAAATGTAAAGTGAGGGCCTGAACAGCAGAATGAGTTTCTACCTCTGGGGTCATGCAGTTAAGACTTAGGAGATCCTACCAATAATTCAGAAATCTGTTACTGGTCTTGAAATCTAGGGACCAGCTTGAAGACATTTCACCTTTGGCTTGAACAAGGGGCAGTAAAAGCTGGCAGTATCATTCGGGAGCTCTTGGAGAGCTTCCAAGCACCTTCCTCAGTAATGTAGAGTAGACTTCAAGATGCTTTTCTTTCCATTGTGGGATATTGTGAATCAATGAAAAGGAGACAGAAAGGAGCCTCTTTGTGCCTCCACCTGCAGGACACCCCATTTCTCAGCTCTGTGACAAAGCAACCTTACTTCTGAATTCACTGGAGGGATACTGTTGACTGCCAAAATGCTTCCAGCAATCTAGAAAGAGGGAGCAGAGCAATGCATGCAGACTCATGAGGAGCTGAAGAGCTGGATGGATCAGAGCCTTAATAAAAAGCTAATCCAGATGCTTAAGGATTTGAGTCACTGTATTTTTTAGGATTCCCAGCTCTGATAGCCAGAAACTCATTAGCAGGGCTCCAACTTAGTAGGTCTAGCTACATGTTGAAATCCCAGCAAATGAACCCACTGGGGAATTTGGTCCTTTCTGTTTGCACATATATTTTAAAATTAAATCACCTATGACTTTCCTTCCTGCATTTCAAACTTTGCTGCTGCACTTATATCCAGACATGCTGCAGCAATAACGGGCCTTGTGTTCAGTGTAGCAATACATTCTCCCCTTGGCTCCTGGGAAGAAGTTTGGGCTCAGCCTTCTTTCAGGCTCATAGGAGATGACAGGGTTAGAAGTAAGTTACGAACAATGTGAAGAGGACAGGGTGAAACAGAGGAGTTAGGAATAAATGCCCATGTCTGGGAACTGTTGAAGCTGTGGTTCACTTCAATAGCCCATTCTGCCCCTCTGCCTTCTGAAGCACCAGCAGCGTGTTACATGTTGCTTTTCTCTTTCTTTCCCCAAAACATGAGGTGAAACAGCAGTTATTGATCACAGTGCTAAAAGGCAGCAGCCTGCCAGGATGAGTACAGCTGTGAACAAATGAGGAAGTGGTCAGGGGACTTTCCTCAGTGAGGGGAAACAGAACTGAGGTCTCATCAGGAATTTCAGATGTCACCATGGAACGTGTTGCTCCAGTAAGGCAGACACTCTGGTAAGGGACCTTCGCAGAAGTCTGGAAGTGAGATTTTATAATGTAGGTGTGATCACATATTGGCCGTGAACATTACAAAGATGACACAAATTAACCTGCTTTTTAGTTTTGTCTTCTGAAGTTAGCGTTGTGTGAGAGAACAGAATATAGTGCTAGATCTGTAGGAAACGTTAAAAAATGTAAGCAAATCTAAATTATAGTTTAGCTGCCCTTCTTTTTTTCCTAATGATTGCCTTTATTCGCAGTATAAGAATAACCATGGCTGTTGCTGTTAGTCTGAAAAAAGCTTGCAATTTATTTTCTAAATTTTAATGAAAGCTTAATGGTCACCAGCCAAAAATCTGCATGTTAATCATATTTAGTTTCTCTGTTTTAAACAGACATATTTCTTTTTGAACTAGATCTGATCAATGCACAAAATGGGGTTTTTGCCAAAGACTTTTTAAAGGGCTTAGCTTAAAATTATCCAGATTTTTAATCGAATAATTTGGAAAAATGCATCTGTTTTGTTCTGACACTGAGGAATGCTTTTCTCCTTTTTCTCACGTCCCTGTTTTTCCTGTCCTTTTGACAAATCCTGACTAGAGCTCTCCATTTAAAGGCTGTGAGCTTCCTGGAGTGCAGGAAACCTTCTGGGGCTACTGATACACGGCAGAGTGCGCAACGCTGCGACTGCTCCCTTCTCCACTTGCCCACTGTGCAGCGCAGCCTCCCAGACTTCTCCTGAGAAGTGCTGAGGCCCTGCCAGTTCTAGTCTGGGAGCTGAGCCTGTTTAGTACCTCTGAATACTAACTAGGTTGTTTTTACCCAACAGTAATGTGTGACAAATTAAACAATATAAATTTTATCTTGATCTTAATTAAGGCAACAGCAATATTCCCATTAACTTCAGTGGGACCAGGATTATATCAAATATTATTTAAACATTTATAATAGCATTAGATAATAGGTTTAGAATAATTAAGAGTCTATTGAAGAAATTTAGCTTGATGGTAGAAAGGCAAATTATGTCAAATGAACGGGAACTGTCGTTTATGGAGGCCTATTGAGATAGTCTTGTTTATTGAGGGAAGAAAGCAAAGCTCATAGGAATCTTTCAGGGGTAGAGTCTGAAGGTCTTTTTGGGACTGAGAAGGAGGAGTGGGAATATTAAACAGATGTGTGAGGTGGGAACAGTGTTTTTAACCATCACACAGACTCAGTAGTCAAGAGTATCCAAAAATTAATTTTCGATTGGTAAAATGAGATCCTAGGTTCAGTGTAGGCTGTTTCAATTAGGTCTGTGCAGATTCACAAAATTAATGGGTCAAAAAAGTAATTAATGGTGTTAATATATCAATCATTTTTCTAATAAAAGTGTCTGAAATGAGTCAAGGGAAAAAAACCTAATAATTAATTTGAAAACTGCTATGATGCTTCAATTGATTTGGGGCTATGAAAAAAAGAGAATAATTAGTAAGGATCAAAAAACAGTGTCACATTTAGTCCTCCAAATGGAGAGGAAGATTAAACAGAGATGGGATTGAAATATCATTTTTTTAATCCTTGTAAGAAGATTGGGAATGACAATTATAGTAGAGACCTATTCTTTATTTAAAATAGCTACACTTGCCTTGTCCTTCCTCAATTCTACTCAAGTGCACAGTCCTTATTACTGTGGAAGGTCATGTCAACTCAGGATGGAAACAAGTGGCTCTGTGTTTGTGGTGTGTTTTAGGTTTTCTCCTTAACTCAGAACTCTTAAGGTTTTAAGCAGTGCTTTTCTCAGTTTATTGCTATTATAAAATAATTGTGAACCAGTGTAAAAGCCATAAGTGTATTTCTTTAAAAAGCATGCACATTTCAATGCAAAATGAAGGGTATTAGTCAAAGTGATCACTGACAGACTGCTCACTAGACAGGAGGTGAAAGAGAGAGGGCATTGCATGAAAGAGTTTACTCATAAAAATAGGTCATGTGTGAGTTCTTTAATTTTTAAATGAAATTATTGAGATTAATGGGTGTATTCATTTTTTTAGATAAATGCACTTAATGAATACACTGGTGGAGGTACAAGAAGCATGAATTTGTAAAGGTAAATGTATAAAATTTTCTGTTGGAAATCCTTTGACTGACCACACAGCTCTACTGAGTTTGGTCTGATCCACTTCTGCGTTATTGAACAAAGGCATAGTGCTACCATTATGAAGGATAGTTGTCTACTATAATTTAACCCTGAAGCTTTGAATGGAAGGCAATAGTTAAGATAAAAAGAAAACCAAAACAAATGCAAGCTAACTCAATGTTTTTGAAAAGGTGATTCTTAAGCAGAATGTGGACAACTCTATTAATCTACCATTATTTCAAAATTGCACCATGAAAGCTGCCTCTTAGGAAGCTGAGAAGTAGGTATTGGTGTGGAAATACTAAATAACTAGGAAGCATTAGAAGAATGGAACATTACTGATCAGACGTCTGAGTATTCAGATTGTGGCTCTTCAACATACTTCAGGGCAAGGAAAGCAACCCCAAAAAGCTTTTCAGCTAAGAAATGTTGTTTCCTTGCATTAGAGGCAGCAATTCTCTCTTCATTTTTCCACGAGTTAAACTTACTCACCATATCCCTCTCTTCTTCCTGGAAATGTCTGTTTTAATGAAACATGCACCAGTTTTGGTGTTTGTATTCTTTCCTATATCTAAGTTTTTCTCATATTTATTCCAGGCCACTCTGCTGGGCGTGATGTGACAAGCATGCTGGTTGCAAGGCTATGGTATACGTACAAGAGTGATTTTGTTTGAAGAAGGTGTTGCTAGGTAGACATTTTATTAGCACTCATGCACAGTCGCAACTTGCCACAGTCTGCAATTTTTTCGTCTTTAAAGTACACCTATAACTGGATCCCTAAACAATAGACCAAGAAGTAGGAAAACACATTTGGTCTTCCCTTAGAAGGAATGGACTAAACAAGCAGAGTGAAAAACAGAATAACAAAAACCCCCAGAATATTTCAAATAACAGAAGGCAGTATGATTTCTAATAATTTGTAATTTTTGTACAACATGTAACGCATATAGATTCCTTATTCTCTTTGTTCTGTGTGTTCACGTGTCTTATATAAAAGTACTTTCCAAGACCAGCCAATATTCTTGTAAAACCCTCCTTGCAGCAATACTGGTTTGTGTTCCCTTGTAGTCCTGTGCATAGCAAATAGTAAAGAGTTTTCACTTTGTTCTGTGCTGACATCAATTGATGCTGATAGACAAACAGAGATGCTTTAGCATGATAATGCACCTCACAAGTTGAATTTCTAGTTGTTAAGCGAATATGGCTGTCCTCATTCCATCTTGGTTTAACACTCCTGGGAAAATATCAATGTCAAGAGCAAAAATTATTTTCAGGCCTCAAAGAGGATGCCGTAAACAATATGGAGGAAAAAGGTTAAAATCTTTAAAAACCCCCAAAATAAAAAACTTTAGAGCTTGCTTTTTTGCAATTCAGTGAATTGGTTCTTTTTAATGATTCAGTAAATTTTATCAAGTAAATACTCCTCTCCCACTATGATACTCAAAGTATACACTAAACTTCTTTTGACAGCTTTGCAGCCCATTCCGAGATCTAGCATGCCACAGCTATTTGGGTAAAAGCTAGCCCATATAATAAGACTGCATCTGATATAGCCAGTATCAGAGTCCTTGACTACTCTATCACCAGCTTTGAGCAGTGTAAGGTTCAATGGGCATGTTCACTGGCATGTTCACTCTGCAGCATGTGTCATCTTGGGGTGGCTGAGTTGTAATACGACATCTGGAAGTCCAAGAAATACTCATATATATGGTCCTTTATGGAAAGGATGAAATGGACGATAGACAAAAGGTTACTTACCAGCTGCAGTGTGTAAAACTGAAAGAAGACAGAAATGCCCAGTGGGAACAGAAGAAGGGCTCATCTAGCCCAAGAGTCCATTTTCACCAGTGGCAGATGTACTGCAGAGAAGCATGTGAGCCTGGCCTCTCTCTGCAGTCTGTCATATTCTTGAGTGACTGTAATGATTGGATTTGGGATTTTAGGGGACGCATCCCCACCTGATCCATTTTTATATGTGCTGATTGATCTGTTATGCATTAACTTATATACCTCTAATAAAATATGCCTCTTGGAACAACAGGTTCCAGAAGTTCACCACCCCTTATATAAGGAGGTACTTCTGCTATTTTCACTATGTGCTCTCTGGTTTAATACTGCAGGCCTTAGCGAAGGACAGTTCTGTGCTAACCCTGATCTATCACCTTCATGATTTTGTGAATCTCAGTAATATCCCTTTTAGCCATATTCTTTCAAACCGGAGTCCCAGCCCTTTCTCCTTTGTAAAGTTACCAGTACACCCCCTCTATTACTTTAGTTGTTTTTCTCTGTAGGTTTCTTACTGATTCTAGTCTGCCTACTATTCTGTCTTATGACGCACAGACCAGAACTCCAAATATATTTACAATACGGGTGGAGCAGGTGTCTCAAGTGGCAAAATTGTTTTCTTTGCTTTGCTGTGATTATTTTTCCTACTGATACCCGACATTTTTTGTGCCTTGTTTTGCAAACTCAACTCCGAATTTCAAAGAACTGTTATTGATGACTCCAATAACATTTCCATGACTGAAAACTATCTGTTCTGGGTACAGTAACAGGTAAGCAAAATTTAGGTTATGCACTACTTCACAGTGGTCCACAAAGATTCTCACCTGCGTCTGAGCATTGTACACACACACACTGTGGCTTTTGGAGTTCCTTACTGTCAGTGTGGTGTTTGACAATCTGGAAAAAACCTTGGTATTATCTTCACACTGCATTCTCCAGATTACTGACAAAAGATGTTTACTAATACTGGTTCTGATGCTGATCTCTTGGGGTTCTTGAGATTTATAAAAATGCGTCTTGCACATGTTTAGCAACACATTTTAGGACAAAAGAGTTTTTATTTATAGTCATTATTTATAATGTTTTATTCAATGTTAAGTACATTTAAGGTGAAATTCTGTGTCTCTTTCAGGATTCAAATGCTTCTGCTTTAATTTACTTTTAATATTTACAAATATTTTGCCTTGGTGGTTAATCTCATGGCAGCACACCACTGTCTCCTATGAAAGGCTGTACACTTCTCCAGCTCCCAGTGCTAGCAAACAGACTAAGGGCAGACTTAAAATTTGCAAACCCAATTTGACTTTTGTACAAATTGAAAATGCCAGGCATCTGTCTCCCTCTGCCTCGGCCTGTGCATTGTGTGACATTCCCCTATCCTGGCAACAGAAGTAATATCAGAGAGAGACTCATTTGATAATGATCCTTTTGCCTGGAGTTAAGAGAGCACCTTTCCAGTTTGTTACTTGTTGACTGTCATTTATTCTTCAATTATATCAAATGTGTTCCTGGACCTGTTCTTCCTTGGAAAGTGTCAGTCTGTGAATGACATTTCCAGAGCATACCTCAATCCAGTGATTTATTGAGGCAATATATCATCCAAGTAAGGTCCTTTAACCATGTTTTTGCTCACTGGATGATACAATCCAAAGAGAAAGAAATCTGAGTCACTGTTTAGTTGTGTAATAAAAGGTATGTCAGGAAGCAAGACACTCTTGAAACACTAAGCATGTTTGCCTCCAGGTATACTGGCATCTTTGCACCTTCTTTCACAAGCATTTTAGTGTGCTGAATAGGCTTCCATAGCTGGTCGCTAAGGTCTTGGTCTCCTTGACAACTAAACTTTTCAAAGATTACATGAAAAATGTTTTCTTTAGCCCTAAAGCTGTTTTAATGCTTTAAAATGTCAGAGAAAAGATCCTTTAGTCCCAAGAGTAGGGAAGAGGTGGTAATGGAGAGGGAACAGAATATTTAAAAACATGTTTACAGAGTAATTCAGCACAGGACAGCCCAGTAGGATTGCCCTCAAAAAGGGGGATCTGAATTTAAAGTTACTAATAAAAATATATTGCTTGAGAATAGATTGGGCTTTTGTTGGCAAAATGAAACATTTCACCTCTAAATTACCTCCCTGAATTCAGCTAAGGTTGGTAACAGGAGTGCTGTCTTAATATGCTTTATGGCTGCTACTGCATGGTTAAATTCAAAGGGAATGAGCTTCAGCTTTGTCCCCTTATTGACATTTTTTGTTAGAAACATATGGTTGTGTTAGCTGGGATTTGGAACCACTGTTTGGGTCAGGGTTGAGGGTACATTTGCCTCTGTGGTGTCCTAATTTAGGTAGTGCTGAAACGACGAGTTAGTTGGAATAAATGCCAGTCTCTGTATTCCATAATAAGCTGAATAGCCATGTGCTCACTGTTTGGCATGAGCATTCACATACTGGTGCTACTGATCGCTACTGGTGCTGCCAGGAAAAAGTGGTGGGTCATAGTAGCAGAGGACTCTACTTTGAAACGCACAGTGGCACCCATCTGTCGGCCTGACCAGGAGGTGTGTTGCCAACCAGGGTCTCAGATCAGGGATGTTGCAGAGAGGCTGCCTAGTCTAGCTAGTCCCACTGACTATTACTGACTTCTAGTCGTTCATGTGAGTGCTAGTGTTATAGACAGCAGTAACTTGGAGAACATTAAGAAGGACTACTGTGAGAATGAAGACCTTGGGTCCACTGTAGGAGAAGATCTTTTTCGAGACCATCTTAAGAACCTGAACATGCACAAGTTCATGGGACCTGATGAAATTCATCCACGGGTCCTGAAGGAGCTGGCGAATGAAGTTGCTAAGCCACTGTCCATCATAT
>WYDI02032220.1:0-19940 GCA_009867235.2 Psittacus erithacus
TCTGGCAGGTTAAAGCCATTCCCCTTGGCCTGTCCCTACAGGCCCTTGTCCAAAGCCCCTCTCCAGGTTTCCTGCAGAATGGAGAGACACATGACAAACTCAAGGGAGCATGCTTTCCTCCAGCTGAAGGGGGAATTTATGCCAAGCACAGGGGGGAGAACTGATTATTTCAAAACCTAGAAAGATGCTGAGTTACAGCACCTCTTCATTTCACCTATGAACAGGCACGAGAAGCAAGCAATACTGGCCAGGAAGAATAACAAAATTCCTAAGCTCTTTCTCCCAGCTGCAGCTGGAAAAAACAGCCTGGTCAAGCCCTCGGCCAGCTGCAGGTCAAAAGGAAGAACTAAGCCACCAACTGAGGTCTGAGGAAAGCCATGGTAGAAAGCCAAGGAGAAGCTACTATCAGACCAGCTCTAAGAGGACTTCACCAGACCTGGTGCCTTGCTCATCACTGGCTATCTAAATTTACATGGCTTCTCCAAATCTTACCTAACGAGCAAGCGGCATTTGGAAACAATCAGCATCCTATTTTCCTTCACCACCATGCTCAGGGAAGGGTTTACTTCCCTTCTGCATCCCTGCAGAATTTAAAGTAGTTTATAAGAAGACAAAATAGAATCTGTGAACTTTACAGTTACTGCAAAACTACCCAGCATGGGTCTGTGCTTTAAGATGTTCTTAAGCTCCAAAAGACTCCCCATCAGACACAGATAATTAACTTGTAACCTAAATTAATACTGCCCTGACTGGGCAGTAAAAAGTTGCTTTTTAGTTGAGCTCCCCAGCAAAGCAAGATTTTATAACTCATCTCTGTATTTGTCTGCCATCTGCACAGCACTATCCCATATGGACACACAGTACTCGGGGCTTTTATGTTTGTTAAGGGTCCTTCATTAGCAGCATTAACCCCCAATTCTCCTCTCTCACTGCGTGATTTGCACAGGAGTGTCTAAAAGTGAGCAAGATACAGCGCTGCACTGAAGCGTTGAGGCTTTTAATATTTAAAGTAAGTGTTCCCAAGTATATTCATTTAAACACTTAGATGAAAACCCTGGAACAGCCTGAACCTCGCTCATTTGGAAGACCCTTTGTGACTACTCTGACCATGAGGCTTTGTGTGCAGTAAAACCCCACGCTACATGTTTCGGAGTAGAAGTCATGAGACAGCAATCTGGTTGTAGCACAAGTTTCCTCTTTCGGGCCTTTCACTCTGCTTTTCCTTAGAAAAGCGAGAGGTTTCTGTTCTCATTTTCACACATTTGCCTAGCTGAGAAAAGCAAAGAGCTTCCCAGCGAGCAGCAGGGCCAAGGCAAACCCACCTGAATCCCTGGTACAGGCTTCCGGCTGCTTAACAAGGCTCACACCAGACTCTTCCCCTTACGAGTTCCTGCTCCATCCAGCTTCCTGCTTTCACAAAACCTGCCTGAACTTTTGCTCCGTCTCTGGGGCCTCCATTGCGCTGCTGGCTTGGCTTGGACCAGCTCACCAAACATGTCACTGTAGAGGGGAAAGGGGAAAAGAGCCACAGACCCCATACAAACGCGCAACTGAGTCAGTTGCTGCTTCTAAGGGTACCGAGCTAAACACTGAGAGGATGCTGGGGGATGACCAGCTTTTGGAATAGGAGCCCTTCTTGCTCTCCACACTTAATACATTTTGCCAGCAGAAATCCAGCCTAAAGCTTTGGCTTACAAATGCTGGAACCATCAAGTAACAAGGACAATTACACCTGAGGTTCTCTTTCATATGCAATTGCAGTTAATACTTCAATTTCATTGTATAAGATCTCCTTCCAGCCCACCAAAACACAGCATGTTTGACCAACCTCGATGATCTTACAAACTGGATTTTTCAAACTGGTTGATTCTGTAGTTCCTGAATTTCTCAAATAAGTATCTGAAGTTAAACAACTTTGTAGCTGTTGTGTCCATTCTTATGTTTCCATCAGCTCTTTGCACAGTCATTCCCACTCTGATTTAATCTTTTCTTTCGTGACTGCCTAAGTCTACATAGAAGATGAGGATAGTAAATCAAACTAAGCACTTGGCAGGCACATGCTGGTGAGATCACAGCAAGATGACGGAATAGCACAGGCCCTCGCCTATGGAAAAGGCTCATGGAGTTTCCGTGCAGTTTGAGTAACCATCATCTGAGCAATGAGCAATACTGAGGCAGAACACAGCCCTCCGCAGAAGCCAGCTGTTAACTGAGCGAACACCCAGGGAGGTGAGAGAATTGGCATCCAAAGCTTCCCAACTCATGTGTCGCATTATGCAATCCAGCCGCATTACTGCGCTCATGAAGCCAGCGCAGATCCGAGCCTTTTAACGATGGAACTCAGAGGTAAAAAGCGAGACGTGGGGGTCTAAAGTCCCCATTAAAAGGTAAGCTTGAATACACAGAGAGGGTTTAATTTCTCCGATTCTCAGCCCTTTAACTAAAAAACACAAAGGGTCTCACAGGGTAGAAAAATAAGGTATTGCTTAGGAAAGGGGCACTCGGCCCAACGAGAACGACAAGAGAACTGCTTAGAATGAGTCTGTGACTCATCGCGGCTCAGTAACTTCTGATGAACGCTGATGTCTTCTGCAGAGATAGAAAGGTCCATGCAGGTGTGATGGGAGCAGCTAGCGCATTACTGGCTACACTGTGGAAGCTGCACACTTTGCAAAGGGGCTGCCAGCAGCTCTCCACGCACTGTTGGTTACTCAGAGCCACCAGAAGAGTCAGGACAAGTTATACCTGCAGACGTTTACTTCTTTCTCCTCCTTTTGCCTGCCTCCATGTGTATTGAAAGGAAAATGCTACAAAGCCATTCCCCCCTGCCCCATCACTACCTGCCTTTGTGAAAAGCCCCTCTCCACCTTTCTTGCTGGCCCCTTTAGGTACTGGAAGAAGCGTGGCTCCTCTTCAGGAGCAAGTATAAGCAGAGAATCTAAATTAATCCAGAAGCCCCTAAACTATTCTTAACAGTAACTCACCACCTCTCCTCTGCAAGACCTTCTAAAGAGGTGCTTCTTTCAGATGTATATCTATACGGATCCGCACAGGCAGGCTGGGTTAGACTGAACCTTCATCTTGCCTTAGCGTAACCACTCCCTCCACCAACAGCTTTACAGCCAGCAATGAGACTTTATTCCCTTTTAACACTCCGGAGAGCCACTCATTTCCACGGGTCTTGCAACAACGTTGAGAGAAGACGGTGGGATGTGTTGCCCACTCCCCTGGCAGCCACCATCCTGCCCTAAGGCAGAAGTGAGAAGAACACGAAGGACTGACTCATTTCATTCACTTTCAGCTTTCAGGAAAACACACTATGATCCCTTCATTACAAATGATATTCAGCCCTTAAAAGGGGACCCTCCAACAGGCAGGTAGGAAACAAAACCCAACACCCACTGTTTTCTAGGAGCACTAATACGATCCAATGGCTCATGCTCCAACAACTACAAGCCAGCAGTGTGTCTGCAGCACTGAGGAGCAGCCTGGCTTTGGCTCCGTGCCTCACTACACACCTGAGCCCCCCAACTGCTGCAGCAGAGCACTCACCCATACCACGAGACAGACATTACAGGCTTTGCAGCACAGTGGATTTCCGAAATGAACAGCAAACAGCCCGCTGGTGGGTTAATTTATTTGCTATACAGAATTCCCAGGGTCAAAGGTCAGGGAAATGAGATGAAAACCACTAATACAGCAGACTTCAGAGTCTTTCATACAGAACACAGCCATACGCGTCCTTCATCCAACCACAGCCCCCATTAAACCACAGGAACCCCGTTTCCATCTACAGTTTAATGGCTAATTTCTTAACACTCACAGCCATTAAAAAAGACGAGCACTGACCCTACTGCCCTGCTGCGCTGTCACACTGCATGTCTGCGCACATGTGCGCACACACAAAAGCCAAGTATTTCAATTAAATGAATGCTTCCCAAACACAAATTACAATCTCTTGTCTTCTAAACAGCAAAAATCTTCATGGGAAGACTTTCCAAGCTGTTCAGAAAGTAGCTATTGTCAGGAGCATAGCTGCATAAGATGGGTGCTTCCTACGCTGTTGATCTGCCCCATGCGTTTGATCTCCATCATTATTCATGCCCGCACCGCAAAAAAAGAGCATGACCCACTTCTGCCTTGGTTTGTACAGAATCAGCAGCATTACATGCAAAAAATCCCAAAACCTTAGGCACATATTTAACTGTAATTTCATTGGAGTAAGAATCCTTCCTGTCTTCACACACACACCCCTTAAAAGACTTAGAATAATCTGGGATTTGCCTTAAAAGCTCATAAGCTTCCTAGCTGAAGAGCTTCCTTACTCCCAAAGCAGCCCTGTGGTAGACAACCCATAATGGCATTCACCCAGGGTGCAAAGGTTGTTGATGAAGAGTCCTGCACTGCCAGCAGCTAGTGGTTTTTCACCCAGTTGGACAATATATGTCAAAATAAGCACGTATTCAAGCTGCGGAGGTGCCAGAGGGATATTCACCTGATCAATGTGCCATTACACTTCACTCTTCCATTCTTCAGAGGCAGCTGTGAGCTACACAAAAGCCCAGTGATACCCAGACTCAGAGTCCATACCCCTTGACAGACTAAGCTTCTGTGGCTGAGTAAGAGGGGGAAACCCAAAATACATAGTTACATACCACATAGATTTAAATTACTCAGCTAAAACACTGCGGATTTACCAATTCCCTGTTCCAGGCTTACCTTCCAAAACACATGATGCCTATACATGGCTATATCCTCCCCTTTTGGGGCCTGCTAATGCTTTCCCCTTCTGCTTGCTGCATTCCTCTTTTCTTCTCTGCCTTTTAACTTTATTCTACCATTGTCAAAAGTTTCAAGGAACATGAAAGTCTTTTCAGCCACTTCTTTGCTATGCCAAGTTCTGCCTTTTGCTACCAGTCTTGGTACCCCCCCACTCCAAAACCCTTCCTAAACGACACTCCATTCTTTCAAGAGCAGCATTTTCTGTTGCCAGTGCCAGAGGCCAGGAAGGCTCCTGGCAGTACAGCTCCAACAAAAAGACTGAAACCGAACAATCTCTGTTTTTGTGAGAGGAGATAAGGAAGTCCAAGACGTGGGGTTTAAAAGGGGAATTTAAAGCACATAAAATGCCACCAGCATTGGCAGATTTTAAATGAAAAGCAGGCAATTTTGTCCCTTTCCAAAGAGGCAGGTAGTGCACAATGGCTTTCAGCAGCAACGAGCACCTGCTTCTTTCTACCGACATACAGATGCTCTGCAGAAAAGAAGGAAAAGAACCCCATTGTGGATCTCATGTACCACAATGTGGGTGCACTGTAAACGATGCTTCGGTAATCCCACCCTGCTTCTGCAGAAGCAAACAGTGGGGCCAAGTGATCTGAATTTCCGCTGGTCCTTCCCAACACAGCCTTGCTCTGCTTTTGACAGTTGCACAAGGCAAGCCATTGATAACTGCAGAAAGATGCTATTTTCTATGAGAAATGGTTTAAAAGAATTACTGCAGAAAGACAGGTTATTTTACACAAACATTTCAGCAACGTAATCACATCGTGCACAAGGGAAACTGCTGCTCTCACGACACAGCTGCTCTGCTACCACAAAATCAGAGAAGGCCCTTCTCTTCCTAAATGCAATGGTTCTTCTTTAGTAGCACACCAGTGAGAAAGAGACAACTTCTTCCCTTATGGTATCCAAATTGTTCTGAAATAGCAAAATGGGACCAGAAGTAGCCCAAGTGTTAGACCTTAGGAAACCAAAAGTACATCTGAATATTACTACAGTCTGCATGGATTTCCCATACAGTGCAAGGAAGGTTTTTCCCTTCCTTTGAACTCACTCTTTCATTCAGCACTGTTCATTGCTGAACTGTGAACCCAGGGACTGATTCTCTGCACACAGAGGTTACACACTTGTCCCATCTGAAGAGTCAACATCTACAGCACTGTGTATCTGAGGTAACTCTCCTTCTTCTTCTAAAGGCCAAAATCTCCAGCAGTTGACCGCACTGGACTGAAAGTTAGCAGGAAAAACTGAGTTATGAGAGCAGTTCAGTATTATTTGGTTAAGATTTTTATTGGAAATATTACGGCAAATTATTACCACCTTTCATTATATGAGACCAAGATAACCATCTACACAGCTCTCTCCATTAAGGCAGTAAAAAGTTACAGATTAAGTTCTTCTTTCAGTAAAAGAAAACAAAACCAAAACACTCAAGCTTTTCTTTCAGTTCTAAGCGTAGACATCCAGACATCAAGTCAGCATGAGTTCAAACCATAAAATCATGGAGAATGCCAAGGATTGGTCTTTTTCAACTAAATTGTATTGCTACTTGGTGATTTTCATCTATGGACAACCTTTAGTAATACACAGCAACTACCGCCCAGGGGACAGAGCTGTTACCTACAGACTCACCAGAACAACCAACTCTCTTTCAGTGAGGAAAGAGAGGTGATGGTCCTTCCCTTCACGAAATCTAGATGTCATAGAATCATAGAACGGTTAACATTAGACAGGACCTTAAGACCATCCAGTTCCAGCCCCCAAAGGAAGGATTCTTACTCCCCCAGTCTCAGTACACCTCTTTAAGAACTTGTGTCAATGGTTCAGTAACACTTTCAAACCACCTTTGTTCACATCTGTTGACAAAGCGCCCCTAAGAAAGCCCCCTTTCCTTTGACTTTGTGCTCATAAGGCTTTCTGCCAGCACCAGATTAGGAAACAAACACAAATAATAGACTATCTCAAACGGAATCCAACCATCAAATATGTTTTCCTTTGCCTTTGGCATATACTAAAAGAGTGCCAGAATTGCTACCTACAGCTGATAGAGTGCATTTATTCAATACAAATACTGGGCAGTCAGACCTAAACAGAGCTGCCCTGAGCTCCTGGAGCTCCCCTCCCATTATTTGGTTGATGGAGCAGTTCGATTCTGTCTATATCTGATTTAAAAAAAGACTGTTTCTGCCCATTTTTCTGCCCATTTGGCTCAATCAGCTCACCAAGGCACCAGACCTGCAGCAATAACTTCATATTACAACCTGAGAAACAGTAGGAGAGACCTAGAGCTCCCACTGCAGACGTATGCCATCCATGCTGTCCCTAGGGAAGGCAACTCCACAGCTTTTATTCAGAAAACAGCTTGCAAACAGATCTCTTTCTGCCTGCATTCTGCCTGTTACCTACCCTTGTATTTTCAAATTAAGACTGAGAAGATGCTCAAAACAGTCTCCAAGTCTTCTAATTGCTTCAGGTTATCTTTATCAATACAGAACACACCCATGCCTTGCTCCCACTTGTAATTTCTCCACAGAATGGGTTAAGATCAAGTACCCACACTGACAGTATAGGACTTACCTGTCCCTTTCAATAAACACTGTGGATTCAGAGATGTTGCTGCAGCACTTACGAGCTCACAGGATTAAAACTGATTACTCTTTTTCAATGGTGGTCCTATTGTCAAAGCAATAGGTCCTGGGGGCTGGACTACGCAATATATGAAGGTTCCTTTCAACCCAAACCAGTTTGTGATCCAAGGTTTCTCTTTAAGCGATGCCTCTTGTCTCATCTAGTATGCACATGAAATGACAACACACATGACAACCATCCTTAAAACACACACCTCTTTCCCTTTGGCTAATACTGATAATGCAGTTAATTACACACATAGCTGTAATTACACATGCATAACGAATGCCTGGGTATCTCAACACAGAGACTGCTGGAAAACAGACTAGGATGAAGAAGCTACAAGCTAAGGAAAACATTATATGAACTCTTTTAACTGGGTTATGCCTCTCTTGTTATCTGAATTTGCACTATGTGACACACATGAATTACCTTCTACCTGTGGGAACACTGCTAGCGGTGAAATACTGGAGAGCAGCAACCCTAAGGACGCACTTACTTAGGACACCAACCTTCAGCTGATGCAAAGACAGACACTGCACCCTTTCAATGTCAAACCAGTGACATACAACATCTCTCCCATCCTGTTAAAACTACAGAGCTGCACAATGTAATTCCATTACAATCACATCTCTCAGAAATGGAACGAGCAGCAGAACACA
Source organism: Psittacus erithacus (assembly GCA_009867235.2). NCBI lineage: Eukaryota > Metazoa > Chordata > Aves > Psittaciformes > Psittacidae > Psittacus > Psittacus erithacus. Next base: position 8,073 of record WYDI02032220.1, read on the forward strand.
CCAGGCCTCCCCAGGTTCTCTCTGAATTCAAGCAGAGGACATCAGCAGTCCGAAAGCTGCTCTGACTCAGACTTCCCACTTCCAAATTAAATTAAACCTACTGGTCTCCTAAATGACTCCAAAGTGCTTGCCTGACAGGCTACCTCTCCTTCAATCCATACCCACAGCTGGAGCCCCTTTGTTCCAGAGGAGACAGCTACCAACAGGACATTCTCTAAAGGGGGCCCTCCACTCTGAAATTCAATAGATCAAGAGAGAAAAGCCTCAAGACAGGAAAGCAAGGCTTAGCCCCTTAGTCAAGCTTATGAGGACCAGTGAACACAGCAAGAACAATTAGCTGGAAACAAAGGATCTGCGGGTTAACTTAGGTTTGATTTTCTAGTCTAGTTTGGTGGTTCTCTATTTACCAATTTAGGGAAGGGAATTCCGACTGCTTTTTCCGTTATGCCATCATTCCTTCAGCTACAGGAAGGCCAGGACAGCTGCTTTTTCCACCTTCATGTATCAATTATACAAAACTAATTCAAAGCTAAAAGCCTCGCTATCTCTAGAATAAGGTGAATAAATTTACTAAGTTTAAGCAATTTGGAATATATAAAAATGAATAATCTTGAAACCTACTGTTTTAATTTGAATTCACCAACCACCACTGAATCGTGGATGTTTTGATCCCTTTGGCATATGAGCCAGGAAATAAATGTAAAATTCCAGCGCAAATAGCCCAAGACCATTTCATTTATGTGTTTGTTTTAAAATAGAATTCAAATTCCAACTTGGATTTAAAATTATGGAGATTATTTTCTTCCCTTCTCCCCCTGTACACATCTCTCCTTTATCATAACGTGGTTTCTGACTCATTCGCAGCTGCAGGGGATGAAGTCTTTGAAACCTCTGCCTTCCAGAAAGCCACCCCAGCACAGCACAATGCTATCAACTCCTGCTGTTGGACACGCACACTCTTCCAACAAGCTTACCTCCTAAGGCAGCTAGAGGAAAAAACGGGTTATTTTGGGCAGGTCAAGAAATAAATGCCCAGGTCATTGCCCCATCAAAAGGTTTATGAAAGGTGCTGTACATGTTACATCCCAAGGCTAACCCAAGAAATACAGCCCGAATTCACCAGCTTTTTATACAGAGGGAAGAACAGATGCAGAAGTTTCAATGGGTCAAGTCCAAAGATGTCAGAGAAGAAAGCCAGGAGCAGCACAGGGCAGAAGAGACGATTTTTACCTTTCCAAACTTCACGCATTGCTTTCCACAATTGCCCTTTTGTAAAAAAAAAAATCACTTTTGACTATAAAATACGAAAATCAGGCTCCTCAAAAAAAGACTGCATCACCTGAGCGACCTCCAGCATTAGCTATGAGCTTTAAAGATACAACCTGGTACTTTTGTTAGAGATAAGACCCATTTTTCATGCCCTTTTCCTGCTTTGCTGGAACTGGCATGAGCTGTCAAATCTTTAATTACTTGCCACAGAATCAGCTAAAATTGCCTTACGTGACCCAAAGTAGGAAACACCTTACATTTTCCTTTGGCTTTGTAGGCTTTTTAGTTGGTTGGATCTTTTCTCCTCCCCTTTACAATCTTCTCCCGAGTAGTTAACAACCACCATGCCAAATGTTCCATCTTTTGCTCTGCAATGGATGCTCTCATTTAAGTTTTCTGCTTGGTTTTTCTCTTTTTCCCAGAAAAGACTAAGTGCAACAAGAAACTTGTATGTGCATCTATAGGAGAAGAGATTATGGACCTAAACAAAGTATAGCTCAGAATGAGACCCCACAGGCAAGACCTGAATTTTGTGAGTTTGGTGAGCAGAAGAGATGCCAGAGGATGTGTGAAGAGAGACAGTGAGGTGAAAAGGTTGATAGGAGGAATGTACTTGAACCACAGGGGGTAGAGTTTCAACAGATGAGTGCCCTGATGCTTAAAGGGAGGAAGAGGACGAAGAAACCTTGGGAGAAAAAATACTCTGCATTTTAAAAGCCATCAACCAAGGGGTATACCAGATATCCTTTTCTGAACACAAGGACCAGCACTTATGTTTGAGGAAAATCTTAGTTTGGGTTGGTTTGGCTCAGTGCTATTGAAAAAGTTTATCCAAAAGTCCATGCAGTGAGCCAACACTTATCAGGTTTCAATTTCCAGCTGAAGCCACAATCGTTGCTATGAAAACCAATGTGCAGTTGTATTCCAGAAAGCAAAGCAATGGGAAAGACTGTATTGGAATGTAACAAATCCATGCATTGGCACTGAGTAAAAACTGTATTATACCAACCTGCGTCAGACATTTTTCTCCTCTTACAGAAGAAATGTCCAAATCCGCATTGTCTGGCCAAGGGGTATTATGTGACTATTACAAATTCCTCCTTGCCCTCCTCAACAGATTACCATCTCCCTTAAAACATGAAACAGCAATTTAAAGAGTCAGCCCACCATGGTCCTCCAGCATGATCCAATGATGCGTACAGCAGCTTGTCAATCTAGCCTGACCAGCTCACAAGGTGCTTTTGCATATCCACACATCCCTCACGCTTCTGCTGAACTATACGACACACGTACATTGGCTGAAGAGACAGGAAAAAATAGTCAAGTAATACTTCCACTTTGGCTACAAATTTCAGCACCAAAATTCACGCCTGCACTAAGAATATATGAACAGTTAGCTAAGACAGCTCTCTACCTATGGAAAAAAGTGTGAGAACAACCCCACTTCATAGAAGTTTACCAGAATATTGGTTTTGCTAAACTCTTTCCATCACTCCCCAGTAAAGAATGGGAGCTTTAAGCCATCACATTACCAGAATCGGAGGGTCTCTCAGAAGCAGTGACCCAGCCTTCTTTTCAGCTGAAGCAAGCTCAAAAGGAAAAAAGCCAGATAATCATCATATCTGTACTCATGTGGCTGATAAATAAACTACCCAGTCCCTGATGATGCGATATTTCAGAGGCAGTTTTACACTTCATAAGCCCTCCATAAGCTGGGACTGTACAATAAACACTTTCAGCTAGAGCCTTCGAAAGAACACAGGAGGTGATGCACACCTTTCCTGTAAATCTTGAATAAAATTATTGAGTAATAACCTAAGGGATGCCTGGGAAAGAATCTAAGGAAACCATGAGAGCTGGATTAAACAAGCACATGAAAGACCAAAGAATGAGGTACCAAGGTAGGGGTGGTAAACGTGCAAGAAGCAGCTTTGAGAAATAAGAAAGAGAAGGAAAGCAGAAGCAAAAGACAAGAAAAGTCACACAGCAAGGACACAGCTATTATTTTGTAATAGCTCTGTTTGGGAACAATTTGTTTTCACAAACACTTTAAATTCACTGGATTCAATCTGAAAGAGGAGATCTTTTCCCTCATCATTGTCTGCTGGTTCCCACTCTGTTGCCTGTGCTAGTGTGAGCTGCTGTGGAGTTCTGCAGTGTTGTTTGACTGTAAAGGGAACACAGCAGAAGCATCAGTAAGTAGACTGACCTCCTCAACAGCAGTAAGAATAGGTGGCTTATACATTTGCATAAGTAGTATGTTTACCTTTCTAAAGAACTTCAAAGGCTGCTCTCTAGAAACGTGCCCACATAAACTAAACCAGTTTCCTAGAAGAATCCCTAACAACAGCTCTCCAAGTCTTTGTCATCATGCAGTTTACAGCTGAACAGAAGAATGGCTTGTCCATCGCTTCCACTCTCTCACAACTAACTTCCCCCTCCTAGCAGCCATTGAAAACAAGCCTACTGCAGTCAAACCAAGTACTCACAATGCAAACTTGCCACTAGGAGAAATGTATCAGTGCATTTCCAAGTGTTTGCAAACAAGCACCACGTGAATCACCGTTCACCTCACTCCCAAGCGCAAGCATGAGCTTCACAAACTGATCTGCTCCGCAGCCTGACGAATCAGTAGCTTGCTGATGGGTACCTCACATGTGCCACCAGCCACTTAATGTCTGCCCAGAACACAGAAGTTTACCTCAGTCAGATTTGAAACAGAGCGAAGAGGAAGTATGTCAGCTACCCCCTGGGGCATAGTCTTCTCATTAGTATTCCTCTTAAAAGCTATCGGTGATCAGAAAGCTGAGGACACCAGCAGAAAGGTTGTGACACCTTTCATTCTCTCTTCTGTGTCTCGCAACACTTGCAGTAATGAAAGATCACATCACAAAACCAAATCCTTGCAAACAGCTTGATGCAAAACTGCTGATTGAAAGACAGCTTCACAATTCTGTGATTATTCTTCCATTCATCTCTCTAACACCATATGCATGCAGTTTATTTTGTGTTAAGTGTCACATACATATTATCACCTCTTACAGTCCCTACTATCAAACGCCTGCCAACATACTGCCAATTGCTTTTAGTTTCTCTTTCTCTCCTTTTCCAGCATTATATTTGGAGAAAGGGGGAAAAAAGGGGAAAAAAAAAAGGCAACTGAGTCAAGTAGAAGGAAAATTATCCGAAATCCTTTAAACAGTTGCTCTGTTAAACTGACACGAGCTTAACAACGCGTACTTGGCACGTTCCTCTTGCCACGAATACAAGAACCTTTTGCAAAGAAAAAACCTCATTCAAAGCAGGGAAATCTTTTAAAGATACAGCACAGACCTGACTGATTGTTTGATGGCTGTTACAAAGCCATTTCTAGTCACAAGTGCTCAAACCACAAAGCCTTCACAACTGTAAAACCTCCTTCTGAAAGCTTCTTTTTCATGGGATAATGACTGAATAGGGAGGCAAAAATCAACCACCTCACCCTCCCTCAAATCTGAACCTTCAGACCAGTGCAGGGATGCAGGAGAAATCTGCTAGACCCAGGTATAACTGCGCAGAGAAATAAACCAGAAGGGACAACAGTACTTTGGCCTGCTCCAAGGGTGTATGATGTTTTCGAGCCTCCGCAGCTCCCAAAATCCCACCACTTTCTACAAACAGGTTTTTCTAACTGAAGGACATTCTGCACATTCACACCACAGCAGGACGAAAAGAGCTCCTAAACTTTAAAGAGCTATTCACTTCGGCGAAACTGAGAATCAAGTGATAGCAGCCGCAACTCGAGATGGACACTGCACTTGATGGCCTCAATTAAGTCCCAAGCAATCCCTATCTGAGAATCATAGGATTAGAAAAGCTGTGGTCGGCAATATATCCAAAAGGAGCAGCCTGTCACTGGAGCAGGAGGACACTGCATGCACCCTGCAGGTGCACTGGCAGAGATCTATGGAAACTTCTGCCTGGTTACAGTTAAATCTGTAGACATCAGCCTCTCTCTCCATCACACACTGAACCCATCCAGAGTATCGAAAGAAGAAAGCCCCACATCTTATACGGGAGCATGGGAGCTCTGGTCCTTGTGTATCAGCATGGAAAACATGAGATCATAGTCCACCACCACTCTGCAGGCTGGACACTGTGAGAAAGCATGTCTGCGAGCACAAACCTTAAAATCAAACAGACTTCTACTAGGTAGAAAAAACAAAGAACGGAAGGAAGGGTGGAGCCCAGTGTTACTCTTGATCTGCAATCCGCTGTCAGGAAGTACAAGGGACACAGCAAGGTTTCAGTAACAGTTGCACCTTTACATAGCATAATAAAGGAGGGAGGAGGGTGAATAGCAGGGTGAAAGAGCATTAAACAAAAATAACTCACTTCTTAGGACCACACACACAATATATTGCACCTGAACACTGAGGAAACAGAAGTACTTGCTTTTAAAAATGCACAGAGGCAAGTCAAAGTAATGACAACCGAGCTGCAGATCCTTTCAGGGACCACATAAGGCTGCTGCAGAAGAAGTAGGTAAGAATTTTTCCTATCCCCTCATCAAAATCCATCTGTATCGTACACCTATTAAGTTTTTCCTGGCACATGGAGAACAGAAGGGAAAATATCAGAACAGTAAGTATGGAAAACAGTTCTTCACTTAAAAAAATCCCCAGACAATGACACTCGTAGGAAAGTTGCAAGCTACAGAGAAGACAAGCGTGCTGCACAGTACAAAAGAACATCAATTACCCCTGTGCGATATGCCTGGCACAAGCAAACCAGGAGTCAGGTACACCTCTAGACTGGCCACATCACACTCAGATCCACAGGCTGCACTGGCAGCACCTTTCAGTAACACCCACTGCACACCACACGGAGGTTTTAGCCAAATTAATCTGTATTTGTTCCAACAGGTGAGTGTTTAAAAGTTGCTGCGGTACTTTGACAGTTTGCTGGTTAAAGTCCCTCTTGTATAGTTAGGAAAATATCTATTAACACACGGGTCTTAAAGCTGTTCACTGTTGTGCTCTCTCCTGCTTATCTAGTTACTGGTCACCAAATTAGATCCTTACCACCTGCTGATACAGCTGAAAGAAAGGAGTGGGGGAGAGGGAAGAATCAGGGAAAGAAAACCCCCAAAGGATGCAAGCTTGCACTTACACTGGAAGAACTGTATGAAAATTCAGATACATTTTTCGTCGCTGTGTTAATATTCTGAGTAAGTCACTCAATCAGGCAGAATGACACGGAAAGAATGGGACTAACGTGAACAAGGAATGATCCATAAATGTCTATGAGATTATATAACTGAGGATGAGCCAGCAAGGAGGAAGAGCACAAAGGAAACAACACGCTCAGCCACAGGACTCTGCCCCGTTCTCAATTTCCCCCTCTCCCCAAAAGATAAGTATTTTAACCAGGTGATAAATACTTTAACCAGGCAGCAGAGGGACCAAAGCAAACGCAAACCCCTTTGCTCACAAACCGACTTCAAAACATCCCTTGCTGAGATTGCACCATAACTGCTGTATCATGAAACGCAGCTCCCGGGCAGCCCTGTTTATACTAAAGCAATTAACACACGGTACATTTCCTGCACCGTTATTATCATTGGCGCTCTCAACGTGTTTGCAAGAATACCTCTGAGCCTGCCAAGGCTCAAAATGCGCAACAAAGTTAACGACAAAACGGTGCCGATTTGAAACGTACTCACTGTTATTTTTCAGGAACTCCTATATTTACTTTATACCATTCTCGGGGGGAAGAGCTGGGCAGCCGTATTAGCTCTGTCAGGAAAACAGATTCAAAACAAACTTCGCAACGGCTTCCAGCCAGGAAACTTTAAAACCCGTTAACTTTCCGGACCCGAGCCCCGCTCGCTGTACGAGGCAGCACACCGCGGCTTTGCACAATCACCACCCCGCACTTCGCAGTCATTCCATCCCAAGCGCACCCGGTCTGACCGGCTCTATGCGCGCACGCACCCCACCGACGGGTCCCAAACGCCGGCCGGGGGGATGACGCACGGCGCGGGGGTACCGCTCGGAGCCGCAGCCCGGCCGCCCGCGGGGATGCACTTGCTCCAGCGCTGAGGTTCCTCCTCCCGCGGCTGTGCGGACACTTGCTGCGGCCGCAGCCCCGCACCGCGCCTGACCCAAAGCCCTCCCGGCCGCCCGCCGCCGGTCCCGCGGGTCAGGCGAGGCCCCGCCGCCGCCACTCACCCCCCTCCAGGCGCCCGGAGGTGCGAGGCCCCCGCCCGCCGCCCCTCACCCGCGGCCTCCGACCTCCGGGGCACGGGAGGGGGCTGAGGGCGGACGGAGCGGGAAGGAGGCGGCGGCGGAGGAGGCGCCGCACACGTCGCGCCGGGCAGCGCCGTGCGGCAGTGGAAGGAGCGGCCGCGGGCCGGCGGGGAGGGGAGGGCAGGGCAGGGCGGCGGGAGGAGCCGCGGGGCGGGCCGGGCCGGGCCGAGGCCCCGCCGCGCTGACAAGCACGAGGCTGCGCTTCCTCTTCCTCGCAGCAACGGCGGCCGCTCCCCCCCGGCCGCCCCCTTCCCCTCCGGGAGGCAGCGGCTACCGGCGCCCAGCGCGGGCAGGTGCGGGGCTCGCCGGCCGCCTGCCCTGCCCTGCTCCGCTCCGTCCCGACCCTGCTCCCCAGCGCCGCAGCCTCCCCGGCCCACCCGCCCCGCCGCTCGCCTACCTCCAAGGGCGGGCAGCACGCCCCGGCCGCGCACCGCCGGCTCCCTGCGCCGCACCGCGCCGCTCTGCGCTACCCCATCCCGGCACTGGCAGTGCCGGGGCACTCGGCGGCTCCCGGCGCTGCCGCTCTCACTTCCTCTTCCTTCCTCCTGCTGGCCGCGCCGCGCCGCGCAGCCCCGGGCCGCCCGCCGCGGGGGTCCCGGCGCTCAGCAGCACCTGCGGGCGGGAGGCGGGAGGCGGGGGGGTCCCTCCCCCTGCAGCGGCGCGGTCCCATCCGCAGCCGGCGGGGCACAACCGAGCCCCCGGGGGCTCCACCGAGAGGGGGCGGCCGCGCCCGCGTTCCCTCCGCGCCGCCGGGCGCCTGCTGCCGTGCCGAGCATCCCGGCGGAGCCGGCGCGGGATGCGCCTGACTCTCGCCCGAAAAGCGGGTGTCAGATCCCTGCTGTCTGTTCCCAGCCTGCCTGGAGGCAAAGCGGACAGGAAGCTTTTTTGTTCCTTTGGTTGGCTGGTTTAAATCCCTTAACTCGCGGCTATTGCGGGGCACAGGGTGCCTAGAGGAGATCCAGCTGCCCCATCCCTGGCGGTGTTCAAGGCCAGGTTGGACACAGGGGCTTGGAGCAAGCTGCTCGAGTGGAAGGTGTCCCTGCCCGTGGCAGGGGTTGGAACTGGAGGAGCTTTAAGGTCCCTTCCAGCCCAAACCAGCCTGGGATTCTGTGATGATTCTGTGACAACAGATGATATGTGACATTACAAGGCATCAAATTCTTCTAATATTACAGATCTTCTAGTATTGCAGATAGCAAGTTTGCTTTGGGTTTTGTTCTTCCCCAAGTCCTGTCAATTTGACTTCTTTGCTAGGAACTGACAGCAGCCATAAAGCCTTGCTGTGGTACAGCAGCTTTCATTGCCTGCTATGGCAAACTTTACCTGAACTATCACATGGTGCACAAAGACCAAAACGTGCAAAAATTACAGGCTCTAGTCCTGCAAATAATGAGGCGTGAGAGCATCTTCACGCAGGTTAGTAATTCCTAGGCACGTCCTATAAAACCACTCTCCTGCAACACCCAGGTCTTCAGACCACAATAATACTGCTGTACATCACCTGATGTTTATGAGGCTCATCACCCTGAAAGTAGCACAGCCTCTTACAAGGGTTTTCTACACAGCAGAATTGCTGGGGGCTTTCCAGAAGAGGAAAGAGGACTTGGTTCTCTCCTTAGGCTGTAATGCACTATATATCAGCAATATGCTACATCTGAGCAAGTACTCCAGTGTGAAGCAATAAATGGCATGACCCACCTAAGGAGTCACGTAGGACTAGAGCACAGGCTCTATGAAATGGAAGGAGAGCGCACCCCAAAGCCATGGAATCTCCTTTCCACACATGCAGAAATTGTCTGCCTGCTCCCCCTTCCTCCAGCACCTCTCAGGTTGGGGCATGGCATAGGGGACAGCAGTGAGGAGCTGGGCAAGAAACATCATGGTTCTGTGCTCTGAAACTTCTCCATGGCAGGAATACCCCAAAAACCAGGAACATTTCTTTAAAGCCATTGAGTTTTAGGACCTCTCTGAATGCTCAGATCCATGGAGAAGCTGACTTGGCACATTGAACCAGCGTGTGTTTAGTATACATTCTAAAGCACCTTTCCATAGTACTGTATTAAGGTAGACCTCCAAAACTTAAAATGAGGTGTGTATGTAACTTATTATATACTGTAAACACTTACCAAACCATCTCAAGACTTTCTCATGGCTACACAGAGTTGTCTGAAAGAGGAACAACATCAACGCCAAGTGACTGCCTGTTCAGTTTCCATTCAAACTCTTTATGTAACACTGAGATTTTTTCCTGCGTGTGTTACCTGGATTCTGGTGCTTGAAATGAAAGCAAAACATGTCTGCAACTTAGAAAAGGGCACTGTAAATACAGCATAAGGTGTGCAAGGACCTTTTGATGGCCTCCGCTATTCGCTCAGTTTCCCAGTGTGCTGATGAGGGGGCTGTGAAGATAAATGTGCAGACAAATGGTGGTAGGAAAGAGATATAGCAGAATATTAAAAGAACAAAAAATAGAATTATAGAAGCAGCTGGGTTTGGAAAAACCTGGAAGACCATCAAGTACAACCGTTCCCCAGGGCTGCCAAGTGCACCGCTAACCCATGGCACTTCCACCTTGTCTACCCAGGTTTTTAATGGTTTTGAATGTGAAATGCAAAGTTTTCCTCACCAAGTTTTTATGTTTCCCTCAGGCTCAGCAAACAAAAATCATTTACATTGATTTCAGCTCTAGGTTCCCACAATAGCTGGGTTTTAAGCAGGGCAGGAAAATGTTGATCTAACAGGGCTATTGTTCCACGATTTGGAAGAAAAACTGGGGGAAAACAAGATCTACTCATGTAGGAGGACAAATTTAAACACATGGCTCTACTGCGCTGCTCGAGAGAGAGCAAACTAGAAGTCTGGAGAGCATACTCCAGTGACGCCTTCTGGTTATCCCTCTCCCTACCTCATACCCATAGTATTGCAACTACTGCACCACCATTAGGATTCTTTTTGCTCTACTACATCCCAGGGAACCTTCACATGGCATATATGCACAGAAGTGCTTGGCTGCTCTGGCCATACCCTGATTTATTTAGTAGTCCCTATTGTGATGTCTGCTACCAAAGCACGTCTTATCATTACAGCTGATGGTTTTTACAGCTCATACCTGAGTTGTTCTTATGATGTGGGCATAAGATGTTTACTAAATAATTCTAGAAAGCCAGAAGAGGGAGCGCAGGAACAGCAAACACCAAGAATTAAGCATTTTAATCTGTGTGGCTATTTCAGCTGCAACCTTAAAAAGAAACAAAAGCATAGATAAATAAGTAAGGACATTTCCAGGAAGGACTGCTGCTTGGCTTTGCTGACAACAAGGGTGTTTCAGGACAGCCCAGTAGGTTCTAACCATCTACTGAATCCTGGCCCACAGTAATCTCAACTTGACTGTCCCAAAACTGTAGAAAGCAGCAAATCCATTAATCACTTTTGGCAGTGAAAACCTTAGATCCTGACTCGAAAGAGATCCTGACACTTTTTGACAGAGTTTTGTCTGAGTAGTTCTGGCCAAAACCTTCCTGAGGCACAGATTATCCAAGACAGCCTTTTTTTATGTCCAGCAGTGAAGATGGGTACATTTTACTGCGCTTATACGCTTTATGAGTGGCCTTTCATAATAATATTTTGATCTGGAGAGGCACTTTTTGCAGTAGCAGTGACCGTGTAGGGAAATGGCTTTGAACTGACAGAGAGGAGATTTAGATTACATATAAAGAAGTAGTTCTTCCCTGTGAAGATGCTGAGGCACTGGCACAGGGTGCTCAGAGAAGCTGTGGACCAGGCATGTGATTCTATAGTCGTGTACAAGTAATTGCATACAGAATCTTGTTTGGCATCATTAAAGCATGCCAGGATGCCCGCTGTGAAAACCACAGTAACTGGGCCATTTCTTCTGTGACAGTGCTGTGGCAAGCCTTCCTCTGGGGTAAATTATTCTGCCAGAGATTCAAGAGAGACCCCGGGGAGAAAACCAGTAAACGTGCTTTGCACCCTCCATTTACCATGGCTTAATTCACCCCTCATAGCAATAAGCAGAAATTGCTCACTTTTGGTACAAACAGCATTACATCACCCTCCAATAGTGAAGAAAAACAGATGGTGCTTGACTTAGGGAATGGGAATTTGGTTATCGATCACCTCTGGTCACAGACACCTCCACAGCTGCCTATGCGATCGCTGGCAGGGTTTCACAGACCTACAGCCTGGTTTGGGCTGGAAGGGACCTTAAAGCCCCTCCAGCTCCAACCCCTGCCATGGGCAGGGACACCTTCCACTAGAGCAGCTTGCTCCAAGCCCCTGTGTCCAACCT
>WYDI02032222.1:0-23967 GCA_009867235.2 Psittacus erithacus
CCTGTGGGAGTTGTATTCTTTCGATTCTCTTCCCCATCCCTCTGGGAGCTGAGGGAGGAAGGCGGGGAGTGAGTGAGAGACTGTGTGGCTGATTTACAGCTTGCCTTAAACCATGACAGTCAAGAAAACATATTATACCTCTGTGAACAGGTGTTTTTAGATCATTTTACAGACTTACATTTCTGGATATGTTTCTTGGCTGGTCCAATACAAGTCAGTAACACAAATGAAAACAGAACTTTATAGTCCTCTCCTTCTCTGCCAGGTGCAACTCCTCATTTTTTCTCTCCATCAGATGCTGACATCTGTTAACCTTGTGCCTTCTGTTATTAAATGTAACACCATCACCTGCCTGTTGAGTTTTGCAGTCTTCAGTTTCTTTTCTTAATGTGGTTATTAAGAAAGGGATGATGCCTGAGACCCAGTAGCATCAATGCTTACTTCACATCTGTACCATGGATCTTAGCAGTCGCTTTTTATGCCAAAATGATGATTGATGTGTCCCTGTCACTGTGAGAAACCCTGTGCTACTATTTGTTATATTTCAAAGGAATTCTTTCAGCATTTAGTTGTGAAACAGAATTTTTGGTTTAAGAATTCATCCAAATAGCAATAGTGAGTATGAGAAGATGGCCAGTTGTTAAGAATAGCTGGTCACTGACCAGCTCTGTTAGCTGTGAAAAGGGTGAGGAGCACAGCTGTTTTTTCATTAAGTGATCCCCCAGTCCTGGTGACATACTTGATAGTTGAAACTTGCTGTGGATGTCATGAACTCATCATGTGTATGACCTGCAAGTCTAGCACTTCATCAGTCATTTCTGGAGCTAGAGGGGCTCTGCATAACAGTTTCAGGAGACCCAAGCACATAACCGATTGACTGAATTAACCCCAGAGCTTCCAGCCCTTCTTAGTAGTACTGTGCAGGGAGAGAAGCTGAACATAATCCAAGTGTACATCCTCTTCTCTGGAAGGGGAACTTGGTATTCTTTTTCTTTGCTGACAGCAGTCTTTCAGTGTAGGGAGCTAATGGCAATACTTGAAAACTTGGCATAATTTGCCCTCTCTTTAGCAACATAAAGAAGAGTCACTGAAAGTAGTCTATTGCTTACAATTTAACTGCTGCAGGTGTTGCAGTGTGGGTTTCTGAGGCAGTATTCTTTCTTCTCTCTAATTTTGTGGTGTTGAGAGTTAAATAAATACACTGGAAGACTAAAATCTTCTGGAAGCTTTTGATCTAGGATACCAACTTCTAAGAGGCTGGGGATGGGAACACAGCAGCATTGTGAAGGCTGGAAGGGAATCTGGGTAATGTTTTCTGATTTAAATAAGGAAAGAAAAGTTAAATTAGGGAACGTGGTGGTGGGTAGGGTTATTCTTTCCATAACAATGCGCCAGAAGATCTAGTTAAGTGGTTTTGGTTTTGACTTTCAAAGTTATGTTAATAAAACATTTAAGACCACATGATCTTTCTTGAATTAAAGTGCTGTAATGCAAGAAAATTGCCCTTAGCAGTGAGGGGTGTCTCAAGGTGAAGAGGGATGAGTTGGGAACAGTAAAAAGAAATTAAATTAATTAAAATGGGAGTGGGATGTCTGTGTTTTACCAAGGCTCCTTATAGCCACATGAGGAGGCACATATGAACCGAATGAAGAGAGAGCGAGCATGTGTACCCCAGCTGAACAGGGATTTTGCTGTTGCTTAAAGCTTATAGCTTAAACAACTCCACATCACTGGAAAGAACCTACAGGCATTGTTTTTGCACAGCAAGAATTCATGAGATCCTCCAAGAAAAGAGAAAGGTTCTGAGTGCTCTAAAGAGGAAAATATGTAAATATTTTGTTGGGAGAAGTAATTAATGGTAGGAATAATGCCCAGGCCCTGCACTGCCAGAGAATCTAGATAGCCCAGTAAACAGTTTCAGAATACATCACCAGTGCATTCTCTACTTCAATCATTAAGCCATAATGAGCAAGAACTTACTGAAATGTCAGAGTACAAGAGCCTGTCATGAAACTGTCTTTAGAGGAAGAAAATGAGTCAAAAGCCTGTCATGGAACTGTCTTTATAGCAAAAAAATGAGTCAAAACACTCCAGGAAAGATTTTTTTGCCTAATCTATCTCTATGGATGCCTGTGTCCTGAGAACCACAATTTCCATCTGTGTACTTTAGGAGTTGTGCAAACATCTCTTCGCTTCTGGGTTTTGAAAGCTTTGGCCCTGGTTTCACGTGGGTGCACAGGTGCCTGGAAGGGAACTCCAACAGTGGTGTAGCGCTGGTAGTGCTGTTGTGTAGCTCCATAAGTGCCCTGCAGTTTTTCCTCTAACTCTTTAGCTATGGTGCTCTAGGTTGATAAATAAGAGAGGAATCTGGGCTGCTTTAGGAGTTACCAGTGCTCCTTGCAATTCAGTAGGAGATGGGAGGCCAGTGTTGCCTTGACCTGCTCCTGTTGTGTGACCTTACTATTTCAAATGTGCTAACTTGCAATATTTGAGACCATGTGAATCACTTGGTGTCTAGTAAACGTGTTAATGATCTCTTTATTTGCATGAGCTTGAAAAGAGCAGGGCTATTTGAAATTACAGTTGAATTCCAGAGGGACAAAAGTAAGGATGGGCTTAACTGCCTGGTACATACCTTGCATACCTGTCAGGTATCTGAGGCAGGTACCCAAAAGGAGAGTATAATTGCTTTCTTATGTCTGTCTTCTTCTTTCATCAGCAGAATTTATAGCATTATGGGACATTAGTTACACCATAAAGAGACTTCTTTATTTTTCAGGTAGTAGAAACTGAAGTGATATTTGAGGGAAAGTTTAAAAATAAAAGTGAAACAAGCCAAGTCTTTTCCATTCCTTTGTAAAGAAAAACAAATATAAATTCATTTCTTCCTTGATTCATTCTGATAAAGATCAGGATATCTGTTTCAGCTTGAAAGCAAAGGTTGAAACAAGGAACAAGAGGGACCTGTACACTGACAGGGAACTCGGCTTGGTTCTGCACATGTGTATATGCATGTGTGTATAATAACCAGGAACACCACTGCTCCTTTCTTGAGGAGACCTCTTAATGAAAGCCCAAACAGAAGCAGTGACAACATGAGCATCTCTGTGTATGTCAAAGCAGCAGTAAAGAGACATTTTGGAGTTTTCTTAGGTATCCAACAGCCTCTTTTGTTTCCAGTTGTGTTGTTTTGACAGAAAAGCTGTTGGTTCTTTGGGACAATACTGAAAAAGAAAAGATGGCTACTCTGTGAGCAAGATGCACAGACTCTTAATGTATTCCTGCGCATCTCATAATATAAAGTATTCCCTTGCTGGACTGAGAGGTGGTGTGAGAGTACAATTGCAAAGTCTCGGGTATCAGTATCTGTCTCGTAATTGCAGTGCACCTTGATAATGTACTTCAAGGTTTGCAGAGAGCCAACTTCTGCTTTGCTTTGTGAGTTTGTAATGGAAAAAAGAGCAGCTTGTACAGAAGTCTGGGGATATAACGGATTTAACACTAATTTTAAATTTTTCTTAAGAAGAGGAGAAATACTGCACAATTGTTCCAGATTATCAGAGTTTGGAGGCTGAGGCATGCCTGTGCCTCTGCCACCACTGTAACTGTGTTGTATGCAAGCCTTTGTGAACTTGCTTGAATACCATGACTTGAGTAGCTGTTGCAGCACTCTTCAAGGCTCAGTAAAGACTCAGTAAAGATGTGTAAAGTTAGCCTGTGTGGGTCTCCATCTTACAACAGCCACATGCTAGCAATATGCAAAGAGGCTGTTTAAAATTAGCACTAGCACAGTAGTATAGATTATCTTTGGTATAAATGTATCTCCTGCTGTCTCCACCAGACCTACTTAATTCCTTTCCATTTTTCCCAGCAACAAAGTTGAAATATTTAACTGCTTGTTAGCTATTGCGGGAGTTAATACCTGGTGTTTCTGAATGAAACCAGATTGTTGTTCATTGGGATGGAATTGGGTTTTCTACCTAGTAAGAGAAGATAAAAGTGCTGTTTTGGACTCTGCTGTATGAGAATTTAGTACTAATTACTCATTCTGTGGATATTAGTTATATGCATTTTATGCATATTAGATATATTTATTTTAGATACAGCTTTTGAAGTACAAACTTCAAGTCCTCATATCCTGTCTTGAAAACTGAATTCCAATCTGAACTTGAAAATCTAGATTTGGATGACTTTGGAACATGAATAGGGAAGCTTGCAAAGCACTATCCAACATTACAACTGAATTTCATCAGACTTAGTCATGCTTCTTTTTTTTCTGGACAAGAAATTTGCATACGTACTTAATGAATCAAGCATGGGAGGAACATTTGGCATGCTTGGTCATAGTGCGTCCATAAACAGTAGGAAATCAGACTCAAAAATGTTATTGTTTTAAATTGAAAGCAGGTAATAACCATAAAGGTTTCATAGCCTGAAAGTATATTTAACAGAAGTTTATTAACAGCTAAGAGAGGTCATCTTTAAAATAAAACCTGTTCTTACATGCGTGTATGTTTAAGATCAGTGACGTTTTCTTTCATTGCTTATAGCTATACAACATGCTTGTGATTTAACTGTAGGAGATGATCAGCCTTTAATCCTTGCCATGCCAATGCAGGCTGGATTTAACAGAGGATGAGGTGGGAGAGTTTGTTGGAATAACTTTTGTCTCCCACTTCATAAATGTTACTTAAAACTACCCTAGAAGTGAAATTCATACTTTTTTTTTTAAAATTGCCCGTGCAGTAAAAATTGTAGATTTATATTGGCTGAATAATTCATCATTCCCTGGTCGTAATCCTGATGTGACTTTCCCATTGCAGATTAAAGTTCTCCAGACTTCTTTAGTGACAAGACATTCATCTAGATGAAATGCAAACAGAACTTTGAGACCAAAAAAGAAAAGATTTAGTGTGTGCAAGTACGAAAGGAAAGAGATGAGAAAGAACAAAAAGCAGATAAGAATTGCAGTGTTGTGCAGCTGTATCGGATTAATTTCTGCTTTTTGTTAGGATGTCCAGGACTAGGAGTCTGTCCTCTCATGATTCTTCCAGATAGTGTTTTCAGCCCTTGTTTGGCTGACAGAAGATGACTGGAATAACTATTTATCACGTCAGGGGAATGCCTTGGGTGGACTCTCTGTGGGAGCTTGCTGAAGTAATGTGCGCTAAAATAGGAAAACAGAGGCTGCGAAACACATGTAAAGTATGAGAGGGAACCCAATTAACAAAATCTCATCCATATTAAAAACAAGGTAGAGATTTCTTTAGCAGCTGCTCACTGGCAAAATTTAACAGAGCCAAATGTTGGGAATGGAAAAGTCAGTATAGACCACCTAGATGATGAAGAATCTGTGGGCCTTATTTTTGAGTAGGTCTCCATTAGACAAGAGGGTCTTGAAGATTTGTTATTTTAAATTGTTCTAAATGAAAAAATAGGAAACATTTTTAGTACTTCTGTAAAGCTGTGTTAGCATGTTAGAGGTTGAGCAAGGCCAGGCTGGTCACAGCCTTGGGTGAACATGATGTAGTGTGAGGTGTCCATGCCTGCGGCAGAGAGTTGGAAGTAGATGATCTTAAGGTCCCTCCCAACCCAAACCATTCTATGATTCTATGATTTGCTGTGTGTGTCTGCCATTGAAATGAAGCAGTGATCTACAAAAAGTCGTGTCCATAGTTCTTTCATTGTGGAAACCCCATTTCACTTTCAAAATATTTTGACTGTCTATTGTAAACATCATCATTTAAAATAATTTCTGTGTTTATTCTTGGATTTATAAGTCCCATCTTAAATTAATTCCATCTTAATACATGATTTCTCTTTACAGAAAAAATGCCATTTCAGAATCTGGATATAGTTATACTCATTCTCTGTGATTATTTGATCTTGCTCAAGCTCAGTAAATAATTTTTTTTTCCCCTGTAATGCTTTAGTGTGGTTTGGGGTAATTTTCCATTGTAAATGTTGATTTCAATGGTGTCCCCCAGAGTTCAGTGCACATTTTCTTTTTGAAAAGTTAATTTTTAAAAACTAACTTAGAGTTCTTTACATATTGAGGGAAGGGAGAAAAGTTGAGAAAATTTTACCGTCTTATAAAGGCTGTTAATCTCTAATAATTACAGCTTTTCAGTCTGAATTTTATTCTTATTTACTGTACCAAAACCATAGAATTTTTATTTATTTATTCATTTATTTCTTATTTCTTAACTACTTTGCATAAATCATGAAGCATTGTAGTTCTGGTTAGAAGACTCTTCTATGCTGGAGATGAGAATATTTCTTTAATTCATCAACTGAGCAGTTGTGTTGCAACAAAACATCTTATTCTGGTATTGAGAGACATGGAAATACATGGTTTTGGGAATGACCATTACAGCCATGATGCAAACAGAAGGTCTGTTTGCAAAAATAAATTTAAATAATTTGAATTTTATTTTTCAACAGAAGTTGAAGCAGAACTCATCTGTAATTTGACAGTATTTTGACTGAACACAAGCAATTTTCTCAGTGCTTAGCAGTTCAATACAGAAGAAAAAATAATAGTCTTGATATTTCAATAGGCCTCAAAATGTTAATAGCTACAACAGAGAAAAAGGAACTGATAAGTGTAATTACTTAATCTAATTTGTCCTGTAACACAAACATCTATTTGTTGGTGAAGTCTGTAAATCTAACGGTTGCCTGAGTAGAAAAAAGGCATTTCAACGTGGAGGTCAAATGCTGAAGTTCAAGAAGTTATAAAATGACTTCTGCACATGAAAAACCTCCAGTCAGTGGGCAGAGCTGGCAGAGTTCATAAATCTCTGCAGGAGTGGTCACTGCTATGAATTCCACAGCTGTGAAGTTCTGGCCTCCCGATAGAGCACTGACTTCCAAACACCTGGAAATCACCATCATCATAGAATTATAGAATGGTTTGGGTTGGAAGGGACTTTAAAGATTATCTGGTTCCAGCCCCCTGCCATGGGCAGAGACACCTACCACTATACCAAGTTGCTCAAAGCCCCGTCCAACCTGGCCTTGAATGCTGCCAGGGATGGGGCAGCCACGACTTCTCTGGGTAAACAGTTTCCATGCCTCACTGGAAGGTATTAATTTGTTCATGCATGCTTTGTGGTTTTAATATTTTCCAGTTTAAGATTTTCTGTAGCTCTGTAGGATGTCTGTAGCGGTATATCACTGGGTTGTGGTCTGCTGCTAGCCCCTGTTGTCGGAGCTAACGTGATTTTTTTCCACATCCTCTTTTTGCTTTCTCATACATAAAAAACTGCACAGAAGTGTACAGCCCTCATCATCTGCTTGTAACTGGGAGAAAAATATACTACCATATTCTGGAACACCTAACTCCATATGTGAATATGTGACAGCACTTTCAGGCCATGGTCACAAGCAACCGCTCCTTTGGACTACATTGCAAGGAAGAAAATTTTCTTTCATTCTGATGCATTAACATTCAGTTGATATGCTTAAATATGCATGAAATTAAATATGTATTTCTTCCAAGGCAGGATTTTATATATATGTAAATAAATAAATGGTCTTGGTTTGTCGTGTCAGAAAAGCCACAATTATTTTATGACAAATAGTACAAGTAAATGCAACCTAATTATTTCTCTGTGACAAACCTACACGTCTACAATAATTCTCCTGCTGTTCATTTAGAGTTGCAGTCTGGAGAGAGGGAACATCCTTAACTGGAGATGGTCATCAACTGTCAAAGTGTTAGAAGAAATATATTTATTAGTCAGTTTTCTTGGGTTGTATGTATTTAGCTTTAGTCCGCTAGTCAGTAAGATGAGGAATATATGTTAGATGCAGGTATTTACATACAAACGCACATGCATACACACTTGCTCACAAGTGAAGTCCAAGCCTTTACGTGCAGAAATATAAATCAGCTATTGGACATAAGATGTTTGCAGAAGACTTAACGCATCAAAAATTGACAATAGTTCATTTAGTTTTCATGCTAAATCCAGATGCCATTGTGGCAAGAATGAAATACAGGGAAGTCTGAAATGCAAACTGCTATTCCAATGAGGGCTGGAGGGCAGCAAAATTTTCACAAGGCACAGTGGGATATTTGCTTTCATTTAGCACGTTTTGACCCCATTGATAAGTTCCTAGTAAACAGACTCAAACTCTGTGGATGAAAACTTAATGAAAATTGTATTTTAACAGATGCTTTTCAAATGTTTAACGGATTTGAATTAGTCCTGTGAATTGGGGGATTTTTTTAAGAAAAAAGAGTTACATATTTCCAGCTGATCAAAAAATCCACACCAGATCATTAGCCTTTTAGGGATGCAGATGTGGAAAATGGGCAGATGCGGTAGGAACCAGCATGAGAGAGAAGTGCCAGCATCATGAAGAGATATCTCAGAGTCCTTTGCCTCCCAAGTAGTCCTAGCATTCTCTGCCTTGGAGAAACACCTGCAGCAGTAGTGCTTTTAAACTAGTAGAGAGAAAAATGTCTTAATATTTCTGAAATTTTGTGTCAAAACATTTTTCTGGCATCTTTAGAAAATCTTTAATATGGTAAATACATGTATTTTGGTGGCTCTTGTAGTGGAGTGTGTTGTACCTTCTTTAGAAGGAAGAAAAAACAGTAGAACATTGCAGTTACTGGACACAATGTAAAAAGCACTAATCTGCAGCGAGTAGTATAGTTTAAAGTTAGACCAGGTATCATCAGGAAATTTGCCATATGTGTAGTTTCCTGCTTTGGAGTTAGAATCACAGAGTAGGTTTCTTTCCAAGTTCATCAAAAATAGCTCTAACCAGTCTTTCACAGACCGTAGCCTGTATTTTCTTAAGGCTTATCTGTATGCAGAGGTTCTGGTAGATTGACATTTAATTAGTTTGCTCTAAATTACTTTGCATCCACATACAGGTCTTAAAAGTCCTCTAGCGTAGGGTGTCCTGTTTCACACTGTATCTAGCCTGTTAACTGATGTAGCTGCCTTCTGCCTACCCTACTTGCTTTCTCCTTTTTCTGGGCGCTTGAAACACTGCAGTTAAAAGTTTCTGTCTCACTGCTAGATTAACTCTCCATGGACTTTGCTTCCTCCACAGCTTTACTGTGCTACAAGAAAAAAGTGGGGGCATTCCTAATTCCACAGTCCCCCCCGAGCACTGTCCTAATAAAAACCCACCGCTCTGTCAGTGGACTGAATTGAAATGAGGTTGGTTTATGCAGCTAGGTTGGTAATACCTAGCCAAAAAATATGTGGTTCTGTGGGGTTTGCTTTTGTTGTTTATAGCCTGATTTATCACAGCAAAAGAACAAGAAAACAATATATACCCCTGCAGAACTTCTCCACCTAGATGAGAGTACTTTTTCTAACCAGCTGTGTGTTCTGTGCAGTGAAATTAGCTAAAGCCAGCTAATTAGTTCATAGCTACCAGCTGGTGTTCATTGAGATCTGACCCCAGGTGAGCGCAAGCAGTGCAAGGGAGCATGGTACTGGGGCTTTAGCAGTTGCAGCTTTTCTCCGTCGCCTCAGCACACAGCTCTACTTTGCTCGGAAGTAAAAAATGCAGTCATTTATTCCAGCTGGCTGACTGAAATTACAAAAGTGGTTTTTGCTTCTTGCCAAGGTGCATGGATCGTAGCTCATCTGCTAAATAATAAGTTGCTTAGTGGAAGTAACCAGGATGTGGGTTCAAGGTGTCAAGCTGATCTAAAAGAGGCTATTTCCTTTCCTTGCTGTTCTGACCTTACCTTCTTCCTGCTCTGACACTTCACTGGCAGTCAAGAGTTGCTTCAGGAAGCTAAACTGGCAGAAGCTGTTTTTTATCAGCTGGTATCTACAGGCATGAGCTAACACTGGAGCCAGTGGGAGTGGATGAGGGGGAATGTCGGGCAGGGTCCCCTGCTGAGCTGGGTTTCAAATGAAACATTGTAGTTTCAGGCACTTTTTTTGTGAGTGTGAATATGATGTCAGGAACCTGTTTTTTCTTTCAAGGGCAGTGCCTCAGGATAGTGTTCTTGGGTCAATCTTCAAGTATTTCTGTGACTCATTCCCTGCGTTTCCTGCACCCTACCCCGCCATCTTTCTGTGTGATTTTTACACCTGTGTCAGAAATACATTTTCTGTTCTTTCTCAAACATTTCATTTCCTCCGAAGATTACCTTTGCTCCTCCAGCTTTGGTGTCACATGTATTCACTGCTGACCTCTTGCTGTACTCTTTTTCTTTTTTTCCTTTGTATGTCTGGGTTTGGACATTAAACTGTGTGTTTAAGTCAGTCTGGGAAGCCTTGGGAGAAGTAATTGATTCTTCAGAAATGTTGCATAGGTATGGAAAACAAGCAGTGCTGCTGTTCTGTGTGGTTTGTTTTTTAAACTGCAGCAGTAGAAGCCAACCATAGTTCATGCCTTACAAAAGAATATATTTTGTGGGAAGAAAGCAGGAGAGGTGATTAAGGTGGTGTTTGAGTGCATGGGTTTGTGTGTGCATCCATTGTGCTGGGGTACAATGAATTACTTGTCTCTGATATGATAAACTGTTACTGTAGATTTAAAATTGCTTCATAATATGCAAGGCATAGTAGAGACAGAACAAATCTCCCTAAAGGCGATATTAATATTCATTACAGAGTTAACAGCATTACAATGCTCCAAAACAGGCATAATGTATAGAGAAGAAACTTTGTGGGGGTTGAATCTAAGGACTCTCTGATCTAAAAGTAGCTGCTGCACTTTTAGAGCTGAAAAATCTTGGCAGCAGGAGTAGCAGCACTTCTCTCCTTCCAGCCATTAAAAGGCAAGTAAAATATAGCATTGCAAAGCCTTTATATTTTGAGCTCCGTGAGTTCAATTGGAAAAGATACATGTGTCTCCTGGCACTGACTCTAAGTGACCTGTCACAAAGCCTGTATAAACTCAAGTGATGTGCCATAACCTGGCACTTCTGGGGTCTTTGAAAACTGGCTTGCAGAATGTCTTCTTGATGAAATACTTCCCTTGATGTGGGTGTGTCTCCTGTATTAAATTAAATCTTCTATGTTGAAACAACTGCTCTGATTGAAAGAAAGCTGTTTGCTGTTTGTGCATCTTTGAATTTGCACAGAATTAATGTTAACAAATGTTTTACTCTTAGCAATGGTCTCGTGCAGTAAGCAGTAGCCTTTTACAGGCAGAAGGAGGCTAAAATGGAGTAACGTTCCTAGAAAAACTGTATCACTGAAAGAGAAAAGGGTTTAACTCCCTAGCAGTGCTTGGAATAGGAGTTCCTGGGAATAAATGAGATCCATGCAGCAGAGGATGAGGGCCCTTAGATGGTGTTTTTGCTATGCCATGCCATTATTATGTATTTGGTTCATCTCTAAAGCAAGGTGATGGTGCTAAACTCCCAAATAATAAATAAAATCTGTATCATATTATTCCTTCATTTTTACATGATGTAGTTGTAAAATACATAGTATCTCCTAGGTATATAGGTATTACTGTATTTGCTTACCTGCATGTGATATTGCTATAAATTTACTTCAGAGTTGAAGCTAGAGCTGAGGTTCTGCCTTCATTTGAGCCAATATTTAACATAACAGTAAATTTTAGTCTTACTGAAATGATGTATTATTACGTTTTGTTCTCTTGGCCTCATTGATCAGGTTTCACAGAATGTTGGTATTATGGTGTATTTTAATTTTGCAATTGAAAATGTGTTGTCATTCCAAATGGGCTTTCATGCATCCTGAATTGTTTGGCATCATCTCATCCATATTTATTAATTATTAATTCCTTGAATGTAAAAGCAGGCATTCCATTTGACATTTTCTTTGTGTTGTCTCTTCAGAACAGAAAAAAATTAGGAAAGTCAGAGATTATCTAATAATAGCTGTAAAGTTTATAAATAAGGCCTTAATCACTGCATTTTCTTGTAGTAATAAAGATGGATTAATTAGTTTTACTACTCTGTGGCAAAAGGAATTGAGTGCTAGGTGGCAGTCAGCTCTGATCCGATGAGTCTCAGACCTGAGGGAATAAAGCTATTCATTGACTGGGTTGAGGTTTGTTTATTTCTAAAGTTAGTAATTGTCTAGGCTGGGTCTTTGTGAAGTGTATTTTTGCCTGTCTAAGTGTGGTGATTTGGTCTGTCTCATCAGTGGAATCATGGAATCAGTCTGAGTTACATGGATCAGCTGGTGATAATTTAGTAACTGATATTGAAGGTTCCTTATTGCTTCGGAACTATGACTGAAATCAGGCAGAGCAAAATAAAAGGGAAATAACTCAAATTTTTAAAATAGTAATAAAAAGACAGCCAATGCAGTTAAGATCATTCTATTTGAAAATTATATGATACCTCCATGGAGAAGATACAGGCTGTTCTTACTTTGTGCTTTAATAATTTGTTTAAATAGAAGATAATAAAAGTTCACAAACTGGCCGAAAAGGAGCCAAATTACTTTTAAAATACTATTTGCTGTAGTGTAAGATGAGTGTTCATCTTCCTGACTGCCAGATTGAGGGCTCAAATTGCAGAGGTCCTTACGATAGGAGAAATTTCTCTCTGTTGTTGATGGCCTCAGATTGTTGTTAGCGATAGTTGCAGCATTCCAGAGCAGCAGTGTTTGGTTCAAGATTAGGATTTGTGTATCTGTAAAAGTGCTTGCCTGCTTGGCAATGTCAGATCAAAAATTCAGTCAGAAAAAGAAATGCTTCACATCTAGCGAGTTCACTTGAAAATAATCATGGGTTACATAAATTATATTGTTTTAAATATTTCCTCCATGTATCTTAAGAGAAGTGTGATTGTTAATCTTGCCAGACACAGCAGAAGTGTATGGTGAAAAGTTTTTAACAGTTCAGCTGATGGATTTCTTAGCATGCTACTTTATTCCCACTTCAGAGCACAGATTTTGCTGAGTTTATCTGCCTCACCTGCAGTCCAAAATGTCGTTAGGATGGTACTGTCACTTAATTTTAAATTAGTGATGACGTTGATGCATCAAGTTTTGGAGGCTAAAGATTTTTCTCCAGAATACATTGTGCTATCTACAATGTAAATATTTAGCTCAGGGTTCATGCTGGGTCCAGCACAGAGCACCTCCAGTGCACAAATAACAGGTGTTAATGTAACTTTGAAAGGGAGAAAAGTTGGTTCTTATATTTGCGAAACTAAAGGTGAATGTCTCTTCCAACAAGTTGAAAAGAACTTGAAGACAGACCTGCCTGCAACAACGCATATATAGCAGTATCACTTTATTACCACATAATTTGTAGTAAAGCTTGTAGAAATAGCAGAGAACACAATAAAAGTTATTTTATACTTCAGTCTATTGAGTACCAGACACAAAGGAGGTGTCTGTGTTAAATCTATGTTGTATGATACTAAGCAGTCAGGCTGTTAGTGACTGAGTAACAGATAAAAGACTCAATAAGAATCACTTTTGCCCTGAAAATGGCTTCAGATTACAAATTTCAGGTCTGAAAATTATAAGTACTTTACACTTATAAGAGCTCAAAGAGAGATTTCAAATTAGAGTTGCTATTTTCTTAGAATTTATTCAACCTGATATGAAGCCAACATTTTGGAGAGGTTAAGTTAACAAATAATGAACTTGTGATCTTACAATTGATTCCCTGGAAAATCAATTAAACTTCAAATTACACCATTCTAGAAAGAATAGCATGGTTATGTTATCATAGTTTTGTAAGTTTTCTTTCTAGAGCCTAAAGAAACTAATCTTCTCTCTCCCCCGCCCCAAACCTCCTGCAACTATAATCTTGCTTTTAACAGGTTGCTTGTCAATAAGGATTATAATAAATTGTAATCATAGTATTTTCTAAAGAATCTGGAGAGTGAGGGATTAAACCAAGTTGCTAGAACACCAGTAATGAAAGAGAGACTGTAGGCATAGGAACTGAATTGCACTTAGGAAAACTGTTTTAATAGTTTCCAAAAAATCCTAAGTGCTATAAATGTATACAAAGATTTCAATAGAGAAGAAACTTTCTAGTATTGTGTCAAGTGTACATATTTTTAATCCATTTGCTGCTGTAGAATGGGTGGAGCATGCTATCCTCTGGAAGAGGTCAAAGTTCTAATGCTAATCATAGAATCATAGAATAGTTAGGGTTGGAAAAAACCTTGATCATGTAGTTCCAACACCCTGTCATGGGCAAGGACACCTCACACTGGAACATGTTCCCCAAGGCTCTGTCCAACCTGGCCTTGAACACTGCCAGGGATGGAGTATTTACCACTTCTTTGGTCAATCTGTT
Source organism: Psittacus erithacus (assembly GCA_009867235.2). Lineage (NCBI taxonomy): Eukaryota > Metazoa > Chordata > Aves > Psittaciformes > Psittacidae > Psittacus > Psittacus erithacus. Next base: position 14,233 of record WYDI02032222.1, read on the forward strand.
CCAGTGCCTCACCATCCTCACAGCAAGTAAAGAACTTCTTCCTTGTATCTTGCCTGAACTTCCCCTGTTTATACCCATTACGCCTTGTCTTATCACTACAGTTCCTAATGAAGAGTCCCTCCCTAGCATCCCTATAGCCCCCCTTCAGATACTGGAATGCTGCTATGAGGTCTCCACGCAGCCTTCTCTTCTCCAGGCTGAACAGCCCCAACTTTCTCAGCCTGTGTTCAGAATTTAAATGCTCGTTTGCTGTGCCAGCCGGGTGGGTTTTCTTGGTCTCCTTGGAGCTATAGTGCTGCCATGCTAGGGAATGGCTTAAAACAAAGCCCTGACCTAGTAGATAGGAGTTCATTATTCTGGCGGAACTAAGACAGTCAAACTTGAGCGTTGCCCTTGCAATCTTAGTTTGTCCCATCCCAACACCGCCTAAAATAGCTCTGTGACATGTCTGCCTTGTTACAGCAGGTCTGTGTGTGCCAGGTAAGTAAATGCCAGCAGTTACTATCCTCAACATGAGAGGAAAACCAAGTAAATTTTCATTTAGCTTTTCTTCATCATTGCTGTCCTTCCCATAGCCTCGTTTTGGTGCAGTAGGGTTTATAGCAAAACCATATTCAATTCTCATTTATGTTTTTATGCAAGTTTTGCAAATTATCATTTGCTTGCCAGCATACTTCTTCCTAAAACTTCACCTCTCTGATCTTCTTTGTAGCTATCTCTGATCTCATGACAAATTGATACAGTGTTTAGACTTCCGGATGCTTTTATGTCTCGTCTTTTCCTGGGCCTGGGTTGTTGTGGTTTTTTTGTTTGGTTTGGGTTTTTTTTCACTTAATCTTACTCTGCCCATGTCCTGGGAGAGTCCCTGGAAGCTGTCCTCTCAGACCTTCTTTTTCTGCTTCTACCGCTAAAGGTAAAACGTGCAAATTTCACCCTCTGTTCTCTCTGAACTAAGATATCAGTGTTCATGACCAAATCCTGATCATCTGTCACTGTTACTATTAAATTTCCCTGACTAATGGTCTATATATATATATGAGGGCTGAATTTTGCAACACTTTGACACATGCTCTTCAATTTCCTTGCACAAGGTTTTGTCTTACTTTTTTTTTTCCCTGTTGTGGTGTTTCCTGGCCAGTTAATAGGTATGAATGACTGCTCCAAAGTAAACGGCTAGGCACTTTCTCCAGTCCATTCCTGGTCATTAATATGGTCTAGGCTCCATTGTTTTTTCCAGGCATATTGTTAATATCAAGTTCTCCTACTCTCTGGTTGAGCTCCTAGGACTGTCAGTCTTGGATCTATGGTCAGATCCAGCTCATGTCTTGTTTGTGGTACTTTCTTGCTTTTCTTTCCTTGCTGCGAAGGAGTCCTGAAGCCCCATTGCCTTTGTTCTTACCTCTGTGTAGTATTTCTCCACAAATTGTGTGGGCTTGAGAGGAGATTTTCTGGGTTTACTCAAGTGGATTGTGGTATGTAATTTGTAGGATGAGTGTGCAGTCTTACAGAAGAGCTCAATGCCGTTTACAGAACAGGGACTGGTACAGAAATAGGTACTAACAGTAATATAACATTTTATTAAAAGCCACTGCAAAACATAATCAAATATTTTGGGTTATTTTGTCAGCTTTGCACATTATCTGCTCACTGTTGTAGCAGCATTTGACTGTGCTTATTGAGTCCCGATTTATTCCTTTGCTGAAAAAGTCATTATTCATTGCCTGACTAGATTTATTATACTAGTTTATCATTAGTACTACAAATGTGAAACACAGTGTGGGGACAGCGGTAAAAAAGTGTAGTTCAATTTGTTTTATGCAAATGAATAAATTCCTTGTCTTGCAGCTGTTGTAAAGTTTGCTGCCTACATACTGTCTAGTTATACTATGCATCCAGTTGTTTCGGATTCAACAGTTCTCACATGGCAAGAGAGTTAGGAATCTTCTTACAGTGCTTTGATACCTCATAGAATTATAGAATAGTTCCACAACTCCTCTGGGCAACCTGTGCCAGTGCCTCACCACCCTCACAGGAAAGAACTTCTTTCTAATATGTCATCTAAATCTACCCTCTGTTAGTTTAAAGCCATTCCCACTTGTCCTATCCCTACATGTCCTGTACAGGAAGGTTACTCTAAGGTCTTCCTGGAGGTGTTCCAGGACCCTGAGCATCTTTGCGGCCTCCTCTGGACTCACGCCAATGGGCCCACATCTTTCTTATGTTGGGGGCCAGGTAGGGTCTCACAAGAGTAGAGCAGAGGGGGAGAATTCCTTCGCTTGACCTGCCTTGTGGATCTAATTAGACTACCTGGATAGAGCCATCAGCTCTATCTAATTTGTTGAGGTTTTGGACCCAGTTAGTTAACAAACCTCTCTTTGTGGAAAGCGCAGGTACTGGCCCAGTAGACAGCAGTTGTGCTTGAGTGCAGTGAGTAAAAGAAAAGAAAACGAAGAATAGCAACGCATTATATGTGCAAAACAGAAAAATTTCAAAAACCCCCAATCTGCTTGCCTTGCATGGTATCTTCATAGAGGGCAATTGTTTTTGCGAAGGTTTTGCTCTCTTCACCTCCTTATTCTGTTGCTGGAATGTCAGCCCATTTGAGGCAACTTGGCTGTTTTGACAAAAAAGCTTTTTATTTAATTATTAGTATTCAAAAATGGGTGTTGGTTGTTAGATACCTTGTGTTAAAACTGTTTTTTACCTAGATATTTAGAGAGAATGGGAGTAAATTCATCTTAGTGTTACTTTTTGTTTGCAGAGTAACTTGGTCCAGTGGTATGTTTTAGTTACATCCCCATATAATCTAATGCCATCTGGTGATGTTTGAGGAGAGGTGAGGTAATATAGCGACACATTTGCAGTGTTTTAGAACTGGGAGAAAAATAAATATTTAACTATTCAGCCAGTGCCAGACAGCTGTAGTGAATTTCCCACACCTGAGCCAAACCTTGCTACTCCATCAGATCTGGATGTCTCCTTCTTGCAGATCTTTATGGGAATCAGCATCTCTCACAATCACATCTAGCATCTACCAGTACTTTTGCTGACGTTTGATCATTATAATTCAGAAATAGTCTAGTACAAGCCCAATGAATTCACTAAATTAGACCCTAATCATTTCAAGACAGATGGGGACAAATTAGATATCATAGGGTTGAGGATTATCTGGCTAAATGGTTAATGATAGAAAATATTTAAAGCTAGCTCTCCTGTAGGCAGTAAAATATGAGCAGCAAAAAACTGCCAAGTGACATTTAATTGTGAGTGGCTTCAGGATGTGAAGAGCAATCACTTTGGGACTTATGTGTTGAAATAAAGCTACATAATAAGTACAAGACTTTATTCCCAGTCTGGGACTGGATCCTTTTATGGCTTTCCACTTGGATGTGGGTCCTTTTTATTTAGAGAATATAAAATCATCAGCCTGTGATGTAGGTAGTTCCCTAGGAACTACTAGAAATTTGAAATAAATGATCACAGGACCATGTCGTTCTCCACAATTGTATCAATTTCAGCTTTCCTTTCTTCACAAGGTCTACCCTGCGAGTACGAAACACTTTGTGTTGAATTCTTGTCTCTCAAAGCTGAAAACCATGTAGTCATAGTTGGATAGCTTCTGAAGGGCATCAGCATCTCTCTTTCCTGTTGATTAATGAAAATTTGCGTTTCCCCGTGACATGCTTGTACCTGCTGAAATGTTGTGTTGGTTTTGTATTTACATATCGACCAGTTTCTTCTCATGCTATCAAACTGAAGGAATTAACTTTCTGGGAATAAATATTTCCTGATAATATTAAATATAATTAAGTAGTATGTACTATTGAAGATTTTTTTTCTTGTAATCTTACAAATTAATAGCAAACACTACTGCCTTCTTCAGGTCTTCCTTTTTCTGTTGAAAAGTCTCTGGCTGTTGAGTATATGGGGAAACTGAAAAAAAACAGGCAGACTGGCAAAGTCCTTCTCTTAAAGGCTTCCTGGACTTGGGAACATAACTTTGAGTTGATAACAAGCTCAAAAATAAATCGCATTGTAGGAACGCATCAAATGCAGTACTAGGATAAAAGTCTGTGTATATACAGTGAATCTCATGTAAGGCTGCATGCAGCCTTGCCTAAATAGGTTTCTCTTGTAATTATGTTTCTTGCCACTGATTTTGAGAGGTTTAGTAGTTCTACCTCTTTAATATGTTTAAAGGTCCAAAATGTTACTGCCAGCTTCTCTTAGGGGGAGTCTGAAATGATCTCAAATGGGTTTTAACCTGCCTTGTGAAGGCAAGAAAGCTTCTAATGTGTTCCTTCAGAGCTGACGTGGTGGTGGAGTGTAGTGTAAGGCTGACCTCATGCAGGTCAGTGAGCTGAGCCTGGAAACCTGGGGTGCACAACTGCAACGCCTCTTGGCTTTTGTTCTCAGTGCCTTTTACAGCTACATCACTATTCCTGCTTTTGTTTGCCTTGATCCTAAAACACTTACTGTGATAATTAAACAGCAAAGGTTCTGTTTGTTCAGGACTGTGTTACATTTAAGAGAAGCACACAAAATAATTCTTCAGAAAGAAGAACTGGATTTCTTAAAAAATAAACTAAGATCATGTTACATGGGGTATGCTGCCCCATTAAATCCACTCTTAAATTTACAAGCCTGTAACTAGTGCCTTTATTGTGCATGCCAGAGAGGCAGATTTTCACAGTAATTATATCACTAGCCAGCCTTTTCTCCATTACCGAGCTCCTGTGTGACCTAGGGTAATTATTTAACTTTTGTGTGCTTCATTTCCCCATCTGTGAAGTGAGGGGGAAAAGCTCTTCCTAGTGTTACAAGTGTCTGAATACAAATACGCCAAACATGAGGCCTGTAGATACTACAGTCTAGGTTAAAACAAGGGTACTATTGATCACAAAAATATGTGCCTCTCAAACAATTTTTTCAATGAACAATCCTAAGTAAAGATTGTTTTTATGTAGATAACTGTACAGTTGGTCTCATTAAACCTAATGAAGTTCATTTCAGTATGAACTTGGAAGTTTGTTTACCTATGGGGACACTTGGTTTTAAGCTGCTGAACTGGAACTGTATTGGCTTTTCTGTGAGGGCAATTGGAGATATTTCCTTCAGTGGCTGGGAAAACCAGTTCAGTGGCTGGAGGGAACCTCAGCTTTGAATCTGGCTTCTCTGCTTAGTTTGGTGTTAATGCCTGTGTTGCCAGGTGCTTTGTAGTGTGGTCACATGTGTTTCCACAAATGGGAAGTGGTTTAAAAAGGGAAATTGCTGTTGTTAACTAGAGCCAAATCAAGTGACAAATGAGAATATAACAAATTTTCTGTAGTTTTTGTTTGTTTCACTGGAAGTAATATTTGACAATTAATGCAAAGAAAATATGTTCCACTGCAGGTATGGTGAGCATAAAGCTAGACTGTGGAACAGATCAATTAATGATGAAATATTTTAGGTGTTTATACAGCTTACTGCTAGTCAATCCTGAATCAAGCTTTCTATCACTATGAGCCATAAAAGCCATCTTTAATCAGATGTAACAATTTATGATTAAAGAAGTTTTGAGTCACAAGATTAAAGTTTATGTGAAAGCTTCATGTAGGATTGCACTCCATCATCACTGTCCTACCAGCAAATTGATACTGACACACAAGTGTCCTGTGAGCGAATTCTTACCCCAAACTAAATATTGACTTTCCTTACCTGACTGTAATGAAGTATCACCCTTTAAAAATACTTTTGAAACCTGAGGAAGTGTGAAATAGAAGTGAGGTGGGAGCAGGGATGATTCACCCTCTCCCCAGGGAGGGCCAGCAGCCTTGCTTGGGGTTCCCCACCACAGGGTGGAGGTTGACTGTCCTATAACATTACCGTTGCAGCTGCACTCTCTCCCAAGTAGCTTTGGAATAAGCCTAATTAATTTATAGAAATAAAATTACCATGCAACCAAGTAGTTTTCATTACTTAAAATTTGGGTGGGTTTATTTTTTCTTGTTAGCGAATACATATAAATAAAAAAATTGTGTCAGCTTGCATTACATGTGACTTTCTGCTTGAATCCAGGAACAGGCTAATCCCTGTTGCAAAGTGGCTCATTTTACAATGGTTGTATACATGATTTATTTGCAAGTGAAGGCCTACTTTCAGGCTAGGCACTTGCTAGCTTTCTCCCTGCATGCCCTGCATTCATGTTGCAAAGCCCACATCAGTTGTGCATCTCTGGGCTGCCAGCACTCTGCTCTGCAGCCCTTTTCACATCTATTCTGGGAAGAGCCATCTATGTCACTGTGCACTTGGGGGGTGGCCCAGCTGAGTTTTCTATCATTTAAAAAGAGGAAAGTAGGCTGTGCTGCAAATCCCTGGGGTGTGTGTACTAGGAAGGTGTCAGCATAACCTCTGCAGGCCCTGAATTGGTATCCTGCAGGATCAGGAACTTGCCTTACACCATCTAGATTATGGGCAGTAGAACCAAGAGGCCAGTAGGATTTGCTCAGACAGCGCGTTTTGGGATACAGTATGCTTAACAATGCTTTACCGTATGCTCCTAAATGGTCTTTGCATACAATAGCAAGAAGAAAAATTGGGAAAACATTCTCATGTCTAAGAAATGTTACCTTTGTTCTGTTCTAGGATTTGAGATTTGTGTTGGGCAGATTTGCATGCAAAAGGTGTTTTTAGCCTTCTCATCTTTCAGATTTAGAGGAACAGAATAGGCCTTTCCAAGACTTGCAGGGAGTGGTAGTTGCTAATTGCTACTGCCAGAGAATTTGACCAAACTAAAAAATACAGTTTCAGATTTCAAAGAGGTACTTTAATTTTAAACCTACAGTGTCACCTAAAGGATTTAAAATATGGCCATTTAAACTACTTATGTAGGTTTGTATAGGAAGGGGCAAGCCTTGTTATTGCTTTAAGTTTTGATTATGGTCTTCTGGAGTCCTGAGTAGATCTAGGTCAGCAGAAACATTAGAAACTGAACCAATGCTGCAAAGCCATTTTCTGAAAGCTACGATAAAATATGCAGGATGGGTGAGGTAAATATTTAAATTTTATTACAAAAATTTCTGTCTCCTCTGTGGAGCAGAGGCAGCCAACTGAGCAGAAGGAATTAGTCGTGGTAGCTGGGTAACATCTCAAACTGTGGCATGCTATAATCTATGGACACATATGTGGACATATATGTGAACATGAAAGTCATTAACTAGACAGTTTAGAAGACTCCCAAATGTCCCATGGGCAGCTGTCTGTTTCAGAACTGTGACCCTATTCCTTCATCTGGAGGACACCTATCCTGGTCATATCCTGGTAGTTACCTGCCAAGGTAGAAAATGAGTGCTGGAGCAAGGCTGATTGTTCCTGCTGGAAATGATAGAAGACATCTCACAACACATCCAAATCTCAGCAGGAAAACCTGCTGCAGTTCAGTGTTCAGCTCTTTGAATTTATATTTCTTCTTTTTGCTAATTCAGTAAGCTTTTTATATGTTATACTATGCATTAGCTCTTTGATAACATCTTTGATTGTGCACCTTGGTGTTCTTTGCAATTAAATGTTTTTTTTGGCATATATCAAGCATGCACTCAACCCCTTTTTAGCTGCACCTTTCTGCTCAGCTCATGCTAAGCAATTTTTAACACTGTATTTGGTGCTGCATGTTGTGATCTGTGCTGTGGTGTGAGCATTGCCCCCAATGCTCACTGCTTGCCTAACTTCCCAGTCACTCCTCCACAGCCCAACCACTCCTGGCACTCCCAAATTCCTTGGTGCTATTGTTCACTTACAGTAATTACTTACATTGTGTTAGGTTTTCGTCGGTTTACTTTAGCCAGTAAATGGCTAATTATTTACTACAGAATTCTCTGCCATGAATAACTGGATACCCTGTAAATCCTACTTACAGTGTTTCAGAACAAACTTCAACCTTTCTCTTTATACACTTTTATAACAAAACCACAGACAAGTGCAAGATAAATTCTTCTGATCTTGGATATGCAGTGGGAAATGTGATTATGGATTAAGAGTGTTTGATCTGTCTGCAATCCATCTCTGAATTTGTGTGTTTTTATTAGGTATTCAAAATGGATATTGAAGTGTTTGATTATAGGGCAAGAGAAAAGAAAATCAGTGGCAGAATGGATTAAAATTATTTCTCCTCTACCATCACCACCAGGAATTAATTTTCAGAGCTATTCCTTCAAGGAGATATGGTCTTGTTTTAGAGCTGTTCCTGTGAAAAGCCCCAAATCCCAGGTGTCCTTCTCCTTGGCATCATGTGCTTCCTCTCATTTCTGCCATTTATCTGAGCCATATCTCAATTAGTTGCATACATTTGATTTTATTATTCTGTGTCCTGAAGCAGATCTATTTATTTCTGGGGGGTCATGCTTGCAACATCTTAATGGAAGTTCAGTAATTTTAGTGCAACATCTTGTAGGAGTGCAGCATCTTGTAGGAAGGAGGGCAATTTTAGGTTCATGGGCTTTTTTTCTGTTGAGGAGTTTAAAATTTTTTAAAAGGGATAAAAGCTTCAGAAAGTTGTTTAACAGGAACTGCTATGACTAACTTCCAGGAGCAGTTGAACTTACAGCTTCGAGCCAGCTTCAGTTACGTCCAGGGAGATAAACATGCAGTTTTCTTTTCCTTTGTGCAAGCAGCGTGATAAATATAGTCTGTTTTAATTTGGCTGTCTTAATGAACAGCATTTTGGTTTTTCATTTACAAATGAAATAGAGCATAACGTGTTGAGTTGCTGGAATAATTGTGGTTTTCAGAAGAAAAGAATAAATGAAAAGAGAATGGCTTTTTAAGACTTATTATGTAATGACTAAGGGAAGTAACATTACTTTTATAGTCCTTTTTGGTGCATTTACTATACACATGTTTACTCTTCTTAAATTTGTTGTGAGTTGAATAATCTGGTTAATGCTCACAGACAGCTTGAATGCTTAGTAGTACATCAGCCTGAAGAGATGTCAGTGCTTGTGACGGATATTGCTTTCTGAAATACAAATGCTTGCTGAGTTTGGGTTTTTGTTCACCATACCTGAGGACAGATTCCCTGAGGACTCCTATGGTATACTTTTCAGCTGCTTCAGTATGACATCAAGTGTCTGTTCTGTTGCTTGCACCAGGTTGTGTGCTTTTGCCTTGAGCTTTGCTGCGTGACACTATTTATAGAATGATATTCTTTGAGCCGTAAAGTTCTGTTTTAAATGACACAGTCTAATGGTTCCCTGTTTCCTCTCCCTTCCCCCACTTTCTCCCTCCCCTCCCGTATGACTTCACATGTAAGGAAGCAATTAAGCCTTCAGGCAATTAGCTGTGAATTAAAGCATGACTTCTAAGTAACTGTGGGTTATGTTCATCAAGATGAGAAATTCAGCAAGTAACAGCAGTTTCATCTTAAAAAGACTTTTGTTTCCGTAGTGGTCAGCCTATGTAAGATGAAATCAGTCCTATTAGCACTGGCATGTGTTTATACCATCTCTCCAGCTTCATCAGCAGTAATTTCCAAGATCAATATTCAATTATTGCAAGTAAAACAAATTCCTGATTAACTTGGTGAATCTCACAGGTGTCCAGGTTTATTTCTGCCCTGGTTTGATTAGTTTTTCAAGGACTTTTTGTCTTATCTTGTACTAAAACTATTTTGTGTTTATATGTGTCGTGGTTTAAGCTTAGTCGTAAATTAGAAAAGCATGTAGCCTGCTTGTTTTCCCCCCACAACCTGTCCTTCCC
>WYDI02032223.1:0-11169 GCA_009867235.2 Psittacus erithacus
ACCTCTTTGGCTAGTTTGGGTCGGGTGTCCTGTCTCTGCTTCCTCCTGGCTTCCCCTCCTCCCTGGCAGAGCATGAGACTGAGAAAGCCCTTGGTCAGAGTAAATATTACTGAGCAGCAACTGAAACCATCGGTGTTATCAGTGCTGTTCCCAGGCTGAAAGTCAAAACCACAGCAGTGCACCAGCTGCTAAGGAGGAGAAAAAATGACTGCTACTGCTGAACCCAGGACAGGAGGCTCTTCACAGCTGCTTTATCAGAGTAGGACTTGAGCCCTGCCTTAGGTTTGGTCTTTGTAATGAGAAGTCATAGTTTGGCATCTGCCTTCTGTAGCAATATAGGACCATAATACAAACAGTCCATTCTGGGGGTTGAGATTAATTTAGATGCTCCAGTCTACAGTGCTCAACTTTAGGAGAGCAGTGAGTGATGGAGGCTGAGAAGAGAAAAGTTGATGTGTCTGACAAAGACCAACACTTGCTGTCTTCCAACTTTGAACAAGCTGGAGTCTGACCCAACAGAATCACCCTCTGGACCTCTTTTGTAGTCCTGTCTGGATGTACCAGGCCCCTGTGCACATGGTTTTGCTGCCAGCTGAAACTGGGGCCAGCCCCTTTTGCCATTACATGCCCAGTAAAGGCAAATTCGCATGCCTTCTTTCTGCCTGCCTCATGCACTCACCAGAAATGGTGCAGAAATAGTTGTTCATTAAATTAAGGGAGAGATGGTGCCATGTTTGGGAGGATTAGGGTCACTGTAAAGGCAGCAGGGCTGGGCTGTTTTCCTGCATGCAGATGCTGCCCACATTGCACTGAGCAAGAGTCAGGGCTTTGTAGGTGCATCCCCATTGGCAAATCCAATCTGCTTGCCAGGCTGCAGAAATGAAGGCAGCAGCATCCATGTCAGCAATGAGTGCGCAGAGCCCAGAGACAGTGGTGGGCTCTTACAGAGCCGTGGCCCTGATAAGAGACCAACTCTGAACTTACCCCTGAAATACCCTTTCTTTCTCCTTGCTCTGCTAAAATCATGTTTACTTCTGCTACTACAGCCAGGTTTCCCTGGTCAGACAGTTTGTACCTTTAATACATCTTCCCTCCCAACAGAATTTCACTGATGAGAGGTTTTTCCTTGTTAAACAGACAAAACCAAAGATTTGATCCAACTGTCTAGTTTATCTATTTAAGCTCAGCAACGAATACAACACTGCTGTCTGGGAAGGATCTATTTCTGCCTGCTGCGCATTTACATAGATTGTATCATTGCAGGCTTGCTTGGAGAGCTCCCAAAAGGCAAGGACAAGCTCTTGGCTACATAGGTAGAAGCAGTGGCTATGGAAAGGTCATTAACTCCTTTTTTAGGGCTGAATGTGTAGAAGAGGAGCTGCACAACTGCACTGAGATCAGGATATATCTCATCCTGCTCCATGCCTTCAGGCCAGCTACATTTCTGTGTGTGTATTTGTATGGAGGATCCTTGCTAGGAGCCAAAGGGCAAGCCCTAGAAAAAAAGAGGTACCCCTTAGGGTAAAGGGTTGTTCTCAATTTTTACTGATGAAGTTCTGTTCAAAATGTCCAGGAGGACTTCTTTCCACAGTTACATCCTCTCCTTAGATGGGGAGGTCTCTAAGGGTGCACATCCTCAGCTTTTACAAGGATCTCTGGATAAAAACAAGCTGTTGAGGCAAGTCCAGAGTATAAAATATCAGGAGACAATTCTAGCAAATATATGGGTTTTCTCGTAATATAAATTCTCCCCTTCTGGGGCTGGGGGTATTTCCTGAAGAGTGAGAAATCTCATGAGAAAGAACCTCTGTGTAGAGAGGTGTGTGGACAGATAGATGTTGTAACCACATAGTGGTTATGGAGGGAGCCATGCAAGGAGCTGGAGCGTTAGCATGAATTACCGTGGCACAGAGGACGCAGAGCAAATGGGAGCTTCCTTGCATCCAGACAGTGCCTTGTCACAGCATGCTGCATATGCCAGCATAGAAGGGGCTGTAGCAAGGCAGGATGAAACACAGGGGGAATCTCCATCTCATGATGGAGCATCACTGTGTAGGAAGGGGGCTTGGCAACACATTTGGTGCTGATAGGGGGCAGAGAGATCAGCAAGGCAGCTCAAGCACCATCCTACTCAGTGAGCAAGCAGGGGACACACAACAAAGTCCTTCCCATCCTTGACCCCAAGATTACTGGGTGCTTCCCAGTCCTATGGATATGGCTCAGTGACCACCTCTCTGGGGGACCATTTGTGCCCCCTGAGCTGGGGCTTGGAAGAGCAAGCTCTGGAGAAGCTGTGTGCACATTCTCCATGCCAGGCTTGACAACAAAGGGGCCATGTGCTGGAGGCTGGTGGTTGGAGGCTCACTAAGTTCCTGATGCTGTTTGCTTTCTGCTTCTCTGGGCTGTAAATAAGCACATCTAGCTGAGACAGTGGTAGACACCATCCTGCCTGCTAGCCTCCCCTTGCCTACAGGGGGCAGGAGGTCTCCAAGAGTTGTGAGGAAACTTGAGGACGTGGTCACTTTTAGTCTGAGTGTCTGAAGGCAAGTGGGACCGTTGCTCGGCAGGCAATAGGCAGAGGGATCTTGCTCCTAGCCTGGTGAAATTCTATGATAACTCCTGTGCCCGCCATGAGCAGGCGCTGTGCAGCACAGCAGCATGGTGAACTGGCACATGGGAACAGAGCCGCTGCGTGCGGCTGCATTCAGGGGCTGTGAAAACACAGCTGGGCTTAGGAACGGGAGCCAGACACCCCATCTGTCCTGTAGGGAAGGACACAGTCTGGGATGTGATTAAGCAAGATGGCATAATGAATCAGATGTGAAGCTAGCGAAAAGCCCGAGGACTCCCAAGTCTTGTCTTTTAATTGCCAGATTCTCTACTCTCCTCCTACTCTGCTCTGGCTGCATATTGGGAAGGCCTTTATTCTTCTGGGGTAGCATAAATTTAGTGCTATGGAGCGTGGAGATTGTTTTCCTCCCTTTTTTTAATTCCTTAAACCACATCCTGTTGTGCACACAGAGAAGGCCTGTTACTGGTCACAGATAGCCTCTGAGGGAATTTACCATGAAAAGGGGTGGCAGAATTTAGATCCATACAAACAACATCAAAGATGGAAGTCTTGTATCATTCATCCTTCTATGCCAACACTTTCTTTAATTAGACCGTGGTTCAAATGAGCAAAGGAGCTCAAGCGTAGCTCCATTGCAAGTCTGCTCCTACCATATCACCATCTGCTCTCTATGTACACAGACAGGTGGGGATTTGCTGGACAGAAGGAGCTGTGGCTGTAGTTGGCCTGCCTTCCTCCCATTAGCGCTTGTCACAGGGCAGACTGACCATACCGTTGTATTTACCCCACTGCCTGCATGCCCCAGGTCCCACTGCCCAGCATGTCTCCCCCAGGAGTCCAGCTGCATGTCCACTTTGCCTCTTTACAGTGCAGTGTTGTTGCTTCTCTCCTGGTCCATTTCCTCCATCCCAAAATTCATATGCATGCCAGACAGGTCAGATGTGTAGTGATGAATCATAGATCAATGTGTGCAATTGGCTTTACCACGTCAGGGGATATTGCTTCAAGCCCATCCTCTTTTGATGGTGGTTTAGGAGGTCAGGGGTGGAAATGTGTGTGGTTCTTTGATTTTTTTAAATCCACAGTAAAATCCAAAGAAAATTCCCTGTAGCCAGATACAAGTAATTTTCACAGGTTTGCTGTAGAGGAAGCATTGCCAATCAAAACTTACCATATTGCTGTTCATATCCCCAGAAAGTCCCAGCCACAGCAGGGGACTTGGAGGCTTTGATTCCCTTGATCCCTTTCACTATAGCCTCCCCACCGTAATGAAGCAAAAAGAGTGTCCCAGGCTAGACACTCTAGCCTGCTAGACAGCCTGCAGTACAGCACTGAACATGCTCAGTGCCTCTCTAAAGCCAGTGGGGATGGGTAGAGGTGGGACAGTGGTGCTTTCTGGACTTCTGGCCAAGACTCCTTTTTCTCACTATTGATAAGCTGTCTGAACCCTGGTTACTTTGAAATTACTGAGGTGGCGACTGCAGGAAGGAGTCTGTGTAGTGACCCTGTGCCTGGAGCCTGCACACCAAGCTGAGGTCGGTTAAAGACATGTAAAGATAAAGTTCTCTCTAATCAGGAGTGGAAAGCAGCCAAGAGGCTTTAATTGTCTTACTCCACATATGTAATGTACGAAGCATCCTTAGAGACTGTGAAAGAGTAAATACATCCTATCATGGCACAAAGACAGCTTACATTCCTAGAAATTATGAGCCAGTACAAGCTCCATCTCCATCTGTGCTACAATTGTTTTTCCACCCTCTGCTTTCTAGCTCTCAGAGCAGTAGCTTTCCCCCACAGTGCCGTAACTGAGACCAGCCTGACACTGACTGCGATTCATTAACATCAGTTTAAATGAGATAGGGAAAGGGACCTGTGTTCGTTGCGGAGATTATGAACAGTAATAGATTCTTTCTGGGGACTGTCAATCACTCCTGAGATTTGCCTGCACTAAGCCTTGGGCTTTAAGTTTGTGATCAGTGGTGGTAACACTAAACCCTACTTAAGGAAATGCTCAGAGCCCCTGTTGGGAAGGTAAGAGATATTTTTTTTTCTCCCTGGCTTGGTTTTAGCCCTCATGCAGGGTCTGCAAGTGAATCTGCCAGGCTATACAGGGTCTGAGTCCTCTCCACAGTGTATCATCTCTTTCCATCCACTGGACATCTCTTGCCATTGATCAGCTTCTTCTTATCTCAGTCTGTCTTGCTGGCAGTTGAAATGCCATGGGAATTTCCACAGGGGCTTTCAGCCCTGTGTTCCTAGTTGGGTGCCAAACCTAAATCAAGGCTGCAGACAGAACTACTTACAGATAGCTGATCTCCTGAGATCCCCTATGTGCTGGAGCAGGGACCCTGCAGGACCACAGCAGGGAGTCACAGTGAGACCAGGCTTTGTGCAAGCCTGCAGCCAGCCCAGCTCCCAGCTGTGGATCCCAACAGCCTTCCTTACCACCCTGTGGAGCTATGCTGCACTTGGCACAGCACCCCATCTCTCAGCATGCAGTGTCTAATTCTCTTGCTTCCTAGCCCTCTGGCTGCCTGCTTTCCATCAGTGCTGCATATACTGAGCTGTGCCACAGCCTTTCCCCATCCCATCACGCAGCATTAATCCCCAACAGCTGCTCCACGGAGAGTTCTTGAGGAAACCTCTATCTTCCCTGCCATCCTGCACAGTCTGTGCCTATGGCCCTGCCTTTATAGACCCTGTAAAGTCCTCCCTCCCAGTCCTGCCTGCACTGACTCTTCTGGATCTACACCACTATTCAATGCAACAGTGAAGTCCCCATCCCCTGGAAACTGAGAGACCTTTTCTTGTTGTGAGAAGGTAACATTTAAAGGCATCCCTTGGGCTACTCTATCTGGCAGCCCAGCTGGTGCTCTTTTGTGCGAGTGCCACTCTTTTGAAATGCCAGCTCTGGTCTTAAAGGCAGCCAACAGAAGGTACAGCTCACTCTCCCTGTAATTGATTCCTCATTGCTCGTCACTGGCCTTTATTCTACCTTTTGATTAGGAAGAAGGAATAATACAGATTACAAGACAAAGGCAAAGATTGCCTTGTATGGGGACAGGTTACAACAGGATTGCTGGTGTCCTGGGGTTTCCCTTGTGTTTGTCTGTGTCTGGTCAGCGGGAGAGATTTAGCAGCAGATAGATGGCCTGTCTTTGTGTGTGCCTCACCAGCAGATGCCCTTAGGAAATGCCAGATGGGGGAGATGGGAAAGGGGTGACAATGACAGAAATACATAACAAAACTGGCCAACTGGATTTGGACTCTGATGCAGCAAACCAGATATGATTTTAGTATAAAATCAGGCAAAACAAGTGGCTGCAAGAGCCAGTGCTGGAGGACATCCCAGATTGGTCTTTTACTCCCCTACTGGTGGAGGCATGGGGGTTGGTGAGCAGGTCCCACTTTGGTTCTTCTTTAGTTTATGGCCATTGGAAAGGCAGATGAGCTCAGACACTTCTGTTCTCTAGTGTCTTCTCACTCAGGTCTCATAAAATGTTTGCTGTGTTCCTGAGTTCCCCCCTAAATGAGTGAGTGTTACTGTCCTTGATTATCATCATCATCATATTATGTCAGCGGATACAAGTAGGTAAAAGCAGTTTACTAAGGTTCATGTGGCAAGTCACTTCAGAGCTGTGAATGAGTTTCTCACATCCTACACATGCATGGACCATGCATTGGCCGCCTCCTGCAAAGTGGGATTTTGAAACATAGTCTGTGCTCTGTGAGGGGCACCTTACAAGGATCAGGTGGCTGGTCTGGTCTGAACTTGTGTGACATGCTGGAAGCCACATGGGAAGTAAATATAGTTAATAAGGTGTGAGATAGGTATTGCTAGATTGCACAGAGGTAAGTGTGGGCAGGTGTGAATTCACCAGAGATCAGGAGCTATGGATGTCAATATTTACATAGGCTTTGCTTCCCTTTTTAGCCTGGGACTTAATCCATGGATTTTCATGATTGTAAGTGGGATCCTGGAACAACATTGGATTTTAAGGCAGTGGGCTGAGCCCAGAGTTTTCCCTTGGAAAATACAGAGCTCTGCAGCAGTCGTTCCATCACACAATTGGCTTTTGGAGCAAGAGTGGAAAATGGAGATAAAGCAACTGGAAAGGTGACTTGGAGATTTCTGAAGTCCAGAACTAGAATGTTTCATGGATCTGCCTGGAGCTCAGACCTGAAGGTTCATTTCCAGGTACCCCAATTACAGGCTACATGGCCTTAAACTTGGCTGGTAGCTTGCGGCAGACTGACACATGGTAGAAGGGAATAAATTAGAAGATCTGCTTAATCTTTAACATCTACAACACTGTGCACACAGCTCAGGTGGGATAGAGGCTTCATCCCTGTTTAGTTCCAACTCTTGGAGTCTCTGCCATGCCTTCCAGAAGTGCATTCCCAGGGACAGCATTGCTGGGAAAGGAAGGTGTTGTGGCTTTTTCCCAGCCTCAGGGAGGCTCTGTCATTTATCAGGGATTGCAGGTACAGCTACGAGATCTGACTCCCCTTCACAGCTCTGGTTTGCAAGACAGTCAGGGACATGCTGTTCATCTGTTTTTCCTTCAGTTTTCCATGTGTAGATGGGGTGGTGAGACGCTGCATGTCGTGGGTAGGTAAGGGAGCTTCTTTTCCAATTGCAACCATTTGAAGAATGTCTGCTAATGTTCAGTATTGTTCTATCAGGGAATTCAGGGGCCAAAAGGTTGAAACATTTTTCCTGATGCTGCAAGGACATGTAGCTGTCAGCCAGAATATGCTCAGGCTTGGTTTGGGTTTAGGCCAGGCATTCACATCCAGTGCTTTGGGGGTTTGCATTCCAGGTGCTTCCCTGGGTCTCTTTCTATCTCACCTTGACTGTTTTCCCAGTGCATCTAAGTTCATTTGCTGCCTGATTTGTCCCAGAGCTGCCCAGGCTTCTGAGTGGCAGATCCTATCTGCAAGTCCACACATGAGGGTCGAATAGACAACAGTTAGTTTTAATGCTTACTTGCTAGCAGCTTCATAATAATTCTTCATTCACTCTCAATTCCCCATCCTCACCAGCTCTGGTGTCTGTAATTAGCTTCCCTGCATTGATATTGATCGACAGGGTTATGTAGTACCTGCATGGACCATGAGTTTGGCCAAGGGCCTCTGTGAGGACTAGGTATCCTTCTTAGACAGACTTTCCCTTGTAGAAAGCTCCTAAAGGGCACGGCAAACACTAAGACACCAACAGCTCAAAGCTGGTTCTGCTGGAGGCTCTTATAGTGACTTCTCATTCTTGGCACTCTGTTTCAAGGAGGGAGATCATGCCCACTTATTTCTGTCTCCCCAGGATCATGCAGTGCCAGCTGGTCTCAAAAGAGAGAGAAACAAATTACTTCACTCCTTTGTCTTGGGTTGTGGTGTGCATCCCAAAATGAGTGCCAGTGGGGAAGGCAATTGGGTACACTCTCCATGTCCCATCAGGCCTTCATACAGTTTTCTCAGCTTGACTTGTTGCTAACACTTGTGAATATTTCCAGGCACAACATGCCACTCTTTCATCAGTTCACTAAATTACACACATATTTCATTCTTTAACCTTTTCTTGTAAGTCAGCCATTCAGAATCTAAACATTTCATCATCTTTATTATGCACCTGTGAACTCCCTGTGATGTATCTCTTGCTTTCTGACAGCCAGGTACTTGACGGGGACACTTCCAGGTCCCTGTCCTTCACACAGTGATGTGCCAAGAATGAAGAATTTCAGGGGATCATGTAGAAGGGAGATCATAAAGGAAAGTCTCTTTCCCTGCTTCTTCTCCTGATCTTTCACTTCTGCCTCTCAGTAGGGCATACCTGGGCAGAATACAGCATCCCAGGTGTAGACGCACTATGGACATATAAATAAGGGTTATTATTGCCTCTCTGCTCTCAGAGATAATACATCTGTCTATGGAGATCAGAAACACTGATGAGTGACAGCATGACTAGAATTGTGATTGATTGATTGATTGATTGATTGATTGATTTTTTGGTTCAGCAGCTGAATTGGAAAAAAGAAAAAAAAAAAAAGTGTTTTAACCCTGAGTGAATGATTAAAAATGGTTTTTCACTGAAAGAAAAATGAATAAATAAAAAGCTAGCTAAGAAGATGCTGCAGGAAGACAAACTAAGATAGTTTCATTTGTGGGTGGAAGGTAGGGGGCTGTGACACTGTTTTCAAAGTGAGAACTGGAAATGCTTTGAGATTTATTTGGCTTTGGTTTTGGTTCAGTGGCAAACAAAACCGTTTGGGAGTTGCTTTGTTTGAAAGAACTTGGAAGTCAGTGTTGATTCAGAGGGTCATGTCCCTCTGAAAACATGGGGCTGGGATGGTATAGGCAGTGTGGTACAGGCAATGCCCCCCAGCATTGATTTCCTCAGGAGATTTCAAGACGTGACCAGTCAAAGCCATGATACGCTCATGCAGAGCTGGAAACAGCTTCAAGCAAGTGGTTGGATGGGGTACCTCTGGAGGTCCCTCGCAGCTAACATTTCTGCCACCCCGTTTTTGTGCCAACCCAGCCATGCTACAGACTGCTTCTTCCTCATCCTGTCTTCTCTGTGTTCATCTGGATCTTTGTCCTTCCTTGGATAGCCCAGATGGATGAAGCATCGCCAGTGGCACTTGCCCATCAACCCAGGAGAAAGCTGGCTCCCTGCAGAGGTTACTACTGAGGCTCTTTAGGCTGTTCCTGAGCATGCAGCTGTGGTTCAGGGCTGAGCCCCAGAGCTTTGCCAGCCCAGTAGGCAGGGTTGTGCAACCAGAGCCTGTTTCCTCTCTTACAGGCTCCTTGAACCTGCTGGTTCGTGTGCGGAACAAGCGAGCCATCGACACCCAGGTCTGGTCACTTAGTGGGAACAGGGGGAATATGTGGCAGCAAGCACACGTGCCCATCAACCCACCCGGGCCCTTCCAGGTAAGTCAGGTCCACATCCAAGGAGCCACCTGCTGCCTGTCCTGTCCATGTGCCATGGGCTGTAGGAGACTTCCCAGCAGAGATCTGCCTCATGGCACAGGGGCTAGTTGGGCACTGGGAGCTCTCCACCCCCAGAGTCACTGGGGCAAGGTAAAAAGCCTTGGTGGATGCACATAAATCAAATCCACTTCTCGCTGAAGCCACTCAACGTTGTTATGTGCAAACATCAGTTTGGCGCTATAAATTTTATGATTATTGCTGGTCTGGAAACTGCTTGTCAAAGAGCTCCTTCTGGCACCAGATCTATGTGACAGCTCTGTTGGTGCTGGCCTGTTGGTGTGAAGTGACTTTGAGCTTTAGAAGTTTCTTCTACTATGTGCTGCAAGAGCACACCCCCATTATCACCCTGGTTTAGGACTGTAGGACACCTTGTGGATATGAATGTGGCAGTCTGTATCTGCTCATCAAGTGCCTTATGTGTACTCAGGAAGTGGGCCGCTTCATTACTGGATATTTTATTGCTGAAGTTCTTGCCCGACATGCTACTTTGCTGTTGTAGGGTTGTTTGTGAGAGCTGGGCCTGTGCAAGCTGGTGAGCTGTAGCACTGTGGCAAAATGCCCAGCATGCTTTTGAGTACTTTAAAATAACAATAATAATCTAGTTACTCTTGCAAGCACTGTTCAGGACTGGTTGGTTAGTTAGTGCAGCGCCCTTAATGCAGCACAGCTCTACATGCTCATTTATTACTCCACACTCAGCACACAGGGGTTGGTCCTGTAAGCAGTGGGGTCCATCTCTTCAGATCCTATGAGTACTGGAGAAACAGGAAAGAATCGTAAACTTGGGGACCTGGTAAGACCTGGTCTGTGCCCTGCTCACCTCTGCAGAGCCCCACAGCACGAGAAAGGTCCTCCACAACAGCAGCCTCACCCTGGGGTCTGACCCATGCTCTGCTTGCAGATCATCTTCGAAGGTGTCCGGGGCACAAGCTATGAGGGGGACATTGCCATCGATGACGTCACTCTGAAAAAGGGGGACTGCCCAAGGAAGCCAATTGGACCGAACAAGGGTGAGAGTGTGCATGCCTCAGAGAAACCCAGTCGGTGGGAATGCATACATGAACGCATGTGCTGGGGATGCACAGCTAATTTCAGAGCACACTGATGTATCGGTTGGACTCAAAAAGAATGTCGACTCCATCAGCAGAAGTCAGCAGAGAGTCAGACCCTTAAACTTGTTTTTTACAGTCATGAATTAGGGAGAGCTCAGAAGAACAACTAGATCTTGCAGGGACTGTGCTGCCAGACACCACCGTGCTGAAGTCTGCACCCATGTGTGAGGTTGGGAGTGTTATCCTCAACCCAACACCAGCTGAAGGTTTCTGCAGCATCTCATTTCCTGGAAACCCTAGGAATGGGAGCTTTTGAAAGGGAAAGACCTTCTGCAGGCTCTACTGGCCTTGACTCCGTCCATCTCTAGGAAAAACACCTGCCTTTTGGGGCCTGGGGAGGGCTGGACTTCTTCCCATTGTTCTCTGAGCAGGGAGAAACAGCCAGGCAGCGTATCATAGAATCATAGAACAGTTAGGGTTGGAAAGGACCTTAAGATCATGTAGTTCCAACCCCTGTGCCATGGGCAGGGATACCTCACACTAAACCATGTCACC
>WYDI02032224.1:0-22500 GCA_009867235.2 Psittacus erithacus
AAGGAAAGGAAAGGAAAGGAAAGGAAAGGAAAGGAAAGGAAAGGAAAGGAAAGGAAAGGAAAGGAAAGGAAAGGAATACTGTCACAGTCACTTGGATTTTAACAGGACTTTCTTTTTCAGAGAACATGCAGTACTATCAACATTTTCCTGATTGGATCTCTTACTGTATCATAGAAATCTGTGTCCTGAATCTTCTTCCACTTCTAGGAGCCATACTGAAAGGAAGTAAGAGTACAGGGAACAGTGTTTGCACTGATGCTCACCTTTTGGTGTTTAGTACAGGTGTCAGTTATCATCTGGATGAAACCAGTGAGGACACATGCCAGCTAAATGCCTTACTGCAATGCCAGTCAGCAGATCCTTTTGATTTTCTAGGTAATTCTTGTAGGCATACACAAATTCTGAGTGTTTTCTCCCATGTTTTCATTTTCTGGATATTGTTTTGCCTGGATCTATTCCCTTGGGAACAGACAGGAGGCAAAAAAAGCCCAGAGGTTTCTCAAAACCAAAAGGCAGAGGTAATCTTTTTGCTCCCTAATAAATATAGCCATCCAAAACCTGGAGTCTATTGCAACAGCACAGCATAATCATGCCTCATGAGTAGCAAATGCAGGAGTCCAAATATGTCTTAGAATAGTGAAAGCTCTTGTAATATAATTTCATTTTCAAGTATGCTTTCTGTTCACTTTCCACATTGCCTTGAGGACTAATAAATCAGATGGAAAGCTTACAGAAATCCTGCATCATGTTAAAAGCTGCTCTTAATTTGTGAAACCTCCACTCATGCCAACAAATTCTCCAGTTCCTTATTTCGTCAAAGTGCGCATGAAGTAACTCCAGCCTTCCTCACATTTTAGAAGGAGAATTGAGGAGCTTGGATTCATATCTCTGGCTCTGAGCAGATGGGTACTGGATTGACTACTGCAATACCCATTTTTTCCATTTTGGATGCAGCTAAGATCTCTTGTAATGTTGATTTTGGTAAATCCAGACAGCAGGAAACCCCTAAGTACCAGTGAGGCCCTGCACTGTCTGATGTTTTTAAGCCCTGAGAGAATATCTGTGGATATAACAATACCATCCAAGGAAACTCCAAACCCATCCTTGGTTTAGTACGGAACACAAAGCCTGAAACTCTAATAAATATCTTACAGGTAAACCAAAGCAATCCTTATTTCAGATGGCTGAGAATGAAAGTTGAGTCTTATCAGAATAGCCCTTGGTTAAAAGTAACTATTTTTGGATGAAGTGCTGTCTAATTTCTTACAACACACATGCTCCCACTCACACCGGGTAGCATCTAGTGATGCAACTAATGGGAAGGACACAGGAGGAAGGTATGGAGTTACTTTTGAAGGATCCTTTGAATCCAAGCTATTCTGTGATTCTATTTCCACAGACAGAATAGGAAACACCCAAGTCTAGATGGAGGATTTTCAGATTGTCTATATCATAAACCACAAGTGGCCTTTGGAGCCCTTCCTGACCATCTGGAGAATGAAATAAATTCTTTGTTTAATTACAGTGGTTCCTAACACCAGGACTGATGCAATCCACCAGTATATCTTCACTGAATCTTGCTGTGGCACAAGAACTCCAACTAAGTATGCAGGCTGCATGGTGACTGCAATCAGCAGACACGGCAAAACAACTCTTAAAATTGGAACTGGATGTTTCTCAGGAAAGACTGCTGGTCATAGGCTAGAGAAGGAGCCCGTCATACCCACAGGAGAAGTTGAAAACTGCACTCCTGACAGACAGTCACTGCCTGGTCCTGCTATCCCCCATGTAGTGACTGGGTTAAGTGCACTGGAGCTCCAATTAATCCCTTCAGACATGTTTAAAGGGTTAAGTGGCATCCAGCACCCAGCCCTTAGCTGTGTGTGCTGCAGGCAGCTGGACCTTTGCCCTGTGTGGGTTCCCAGGGAGAGGGCACAGGGGCTTCTGAAGTGAAAATGAGATGCTTGACTGCAACAGTGCAATGCTGGAAACCTTTTCACAGCTTCTGCCTTGCCTAAATCCATCAGTGCCGCCTCTCTATTTCACTTTCACACAGAGCTCTGCCTCTCTACTCTGCTTTAGCCTAGCCAGATTGAGAAATTAGATAAACTTTCACATTAGTCCCCAGAGGGCAACCTTCAGACATGACTAACACACTACTGGGATGGGCCTATACTTAGCTGGTTACTTCACTGCTGTAGAAGGTGCAGGTCTGAATCTTCTCAGGCAGAGGAAAGAACTGAATGCATATTTCTCACTCTGTGGGTAAATGCTCTGCCACCTGGCTTTTATATAAAAGCAGGGCATGACGCACTTTTCTTATGCTCTCATTTATGAGAAGCAGCAGAAGCTACCCGTGTTTCTTCCAGAATTTCCTGTGGACCTTAGAATTGTCAGTGTGTTCATTTCCTCTGCAGATTCCCATTTGACTAAGATCGTGTTTTAGTCAGAGCAGAGCTCAGTTTCTGTGTCTCAGACAGTCCTGGGTGAAGTGCTGAGCTGCTCAGGATGGAAAACACAACCCAAGGGGCAAGGATGGAGGATATGTGCCTTCGTAGTCAGGTGACAAGCAAGCAGGGCTTTAGGCTTGTGTGTTACGCATTACTTTGAAGATGGGCTTCATTTCACTTAACGTCAGCCTTCTAATGGTTGGGCGCCTCAATCTCATCTTCTTCGGAGAAATGGGCACCTTCCAGATTCTCTTAGCAAAACAGAGTCATCTTTAGGACATTGTTCCACTTTCCTCTGGAAGCAGCATGGGGTTAAATGACCTTATCCTTCACAATGCATACTTGAAGCTCACATTGTCAAAGTCACCACAGGGTTTGCGGGCTGACTTCTAAGCTAGGACAGTGAAATCCTGTGAAAGCAAAGTCAAAATTTTCATACCTCTGCCCTTGTCATGTTGAGGTTTATTTTTGACTTCCTTCTGTTCAAGAGCCTTCAGAGAGAGAAATTGGTTTTCTTTGGTGGTAGGAAAAAAGAGTATAGGAGTATGAGGGAAGGATGTCTCTTACCTGCTGGTGGTTTAGGATGCATTTATAAGGGACACACCTTGTTTATTATGGAAGACACATATTAAGGCATTAGAATAAATCTGGGACTTGACAGCTGTCAGTGTGTAGCGAAGAGCAACCTCACAGTGACTGTGCAGTTAGTAAAGCCTGTGGGACCCTGTGTATAAAGAACAGAGTGCTGGAGCTGAAGGAGAATCCCCATTGTCTGGCAGCAAAATGTGCTTGCAGAGAACAGCAATGCACATCTGGCCAGGGAATATTTCCCATCGCAGACTAGGATGGCTGCAGTGCCCTTCCGCACCCCACTCACAAATTAGTCCTGTCCTTATGCTTCACATCACACACCCCAAGAGGGCCAAGTACCTGCACAGCACACCAACACCCATTTTCACTCACAATTCATGCCAGGAACAGGCCCTTCTCACCTGCAGGTCATAGCAGCCAAGGCTGCTTTAGCAGTAGGCAAACAAGCTGCTGCAGACCATGGAGAAACAGGCAGAGAAGCATTTCCAACAATGAGAGGAAAAAATCAGTGCCCACAAGATGAAATGTGTTCAGTGGGTAATACAGTGTCTGCATGCTAACATTCCTGAAGGTAATTAGACTTCATTTTTGCAAGTGCATATTGTTTAGTCTCAAGTATATTTTTACTAAAAGCATTAAATTCTTTGTTATAATTCCTTTATGACAGAAAGCATCCATTCCTCCACAAATAAAGTCAGATATTCGTGTTTTCCCTTCGTATAGATGCATGTAAGAAAATGTAGGCATACATCTATATATCTCTATTGAACAAAATAATGTGCTATAGAGGTATCTAACCTTACAGTGGTTATTAAAAAAACAAGAGAAGAAGAAGGACAGCTGTTAGGTGCTCATTCCAGAGAGCCTGGACAGTGGTAGCTGACCCTTACTATGGCACTAGCATGTATTAGCCAAAATATTACTTTACAGTTTTTTAGTACCCAACTATATGTTCTGTTATAAGGAATAGCAAATGTTTAATCATAAATATTTTAATGGCTTCAGGGATTCATGGTATTCAATGACTGTGTTAAATGATAATAATCACATCTGGTTTATTACTATAGTAATTCAGCAGCTTCTCTTCAGTAGTTATTTTTTATTATATGTGCTGTGCTACTGTCATGGTCATTTATAGTGGTAATATTTTAAAGTGGCTCATTTGTTTGTTTAAGGACAGTTTCACAATATATTTCTGTATTAATATACATTTTGTACTATTTCCAAGCTGCCACTGGAAAATTGATCCTAGCTTGTTATGATGAGAGGGGCTGGGACTTGTGCAGCATGCCAATGGCGAGAGCGAGTGATGGAGCAGATGGGTAGTGTACTGGTCTTCACTGGGGCTGTAATTGCTGTTGAGTTTTATTCATAAATGAAGGGGTCCATTAAGAAATAGTTAACTAATAATAAGCATGAGGGGAGGATTTGAATCAGGCAGAGCACAGACAGAACTAGAAAAATATCAGAGTTAAATGATCAAAAAGCAACTGGATATGGCCATTTTACACATTATTACCCAATAATACTCCCATTCTTTGCACGCAAGTGCACTTATAATGGAGGGACTTTTACTAGGGAGACAAGGGAGAACTGATTGATTTTGCTGACTGTTTTATTCAGATACCTGCCCACTCTCAGTCATGTGAGAGGTCTCATTTATCTTAATGGGATCACTGGTGAGAGGAAAGGTTTGTAGGACCGAGCCATATATCAGAACAAATGGAAAGAAAGTAGCAGGAGTTAGTCATCAAATTAGAGGAGGGTCCACTCAAGACTGAAAAGACCTTCTTGTCATTATTTTCGCCCCTTGAAATTGTGATGTTCTAAAACCTTGTGTTCTGCAGGTTGCTGAACTTCCTGGCCGTGACACCTGCAGGCATCTGGGATTCAAGTTACCTGGAAGATGTCACAGACACACACAGAGCACAAAGGAATGGCTCAGAGAGTGGCATTTGTGAAGATGCAGCAATCTCCCATCAAGCCCTAATAGCACTGGTGACTACTCCTTGTTTTAGCAGCCCAACCCTGGAGGGTTTATGTAGAATTTAAGGGCAGCAGAGCACCTCCTGGCCATGATCTACATCAGAGCTTTTCTGGTGTATTGAGACCTTGCATTGCCTTTATAGCTGGTACAAAACAATTAAGAATCATATTAATGGGTAAAAAAAGATACAGATGAAGGCAATTTGTAAATGTTGCCGGTGAAAGAAAAAAATGGTAGAGCAAGGGTTAACTTTCTACTTTCTTCTTTTTTGTTCCTTTCTCTTTCCCCTCCCTTTCCTGCTTTTAATGACCTGGTGAAGGAAGCTGTTTAGTTCAGCAAAACCTCTCTTCTATCCCACCACACAGGATGTATTGAATTGTTGCAGGAAAAGTTAAAAGGAAACTAAGGACAATTGTTAGTGCTTCTTTCCTACTCCGTTTTCTAGGGTTTGATTGGTTGGTAGGCTGAGGGTAAATGGCTTTTATAGCTTTGAATGATGAATGACTCTGAAATAGTCTGTAACCAGAAGTGCCGACTGACATGCTGCTGATTTAACTGACATACAGGGTTATGTTTGTATAGTCACTTAAATAAACATGCGTTAGGCTGGAGCCAGCTACGCCAGCACTTCTTTGCTTCCCCTCCACCCTCCATTTATCACTAAAAGATAACGATAACGATTTGATCTTCCTATCAGTCATTCATTATATTAATTAATTCAAATGTAATTGTTTTAAATGCCTCTCCATTGCTGTGGGTACTTTGTACAGCACTTAAAAAACACACACTATCAGAAGACAAAATAAATCCTCAACAAAAAGATACACTAATCAAATGGGCTCCTTCAAACTAGCAGTCCCTTTCATCCCACAATTATCTCCTTAGCCTTCAAAGCGGCCTCTCCCTAAATGCTCACGAAAATAAATGGGTCCAGGAGCTTGACAAGGAGTTGAACTAATCCTGGCTTTTACAAAGGAGCCAAAGCAAAGCAAATTCCTCAGAGAAAAAGCTCTTCTAGGAGATTCTGCCTTTCCTCTGCTCTTACTTACCTTTGTGCAATGCTTGTTCCTTTGTGGCTTTCTGTGAAGCTTCATCAAACCTTATAAAGGTCTTTATTCTTCTCATGTTTTGTTGGGTTTTTTTTGTCCCCCAAGTGAAGTACAGAAATAAATTTCAAACCTAAACTTTAAATATACATATATGTATATATACTGGCATTGAAACCCACACTTCTGTGTGATTTTAGTGGGCAAGTCAGTATGCAACAGTTTGTTTTAATAGTAAATCAAGGAAGAGTGAAAAGCCCGGATAAGAATAATGGGACCTTCCTCTGAGTAATTCTGCTTGGCTTTGGGATCACAGGCTGACCTGACACTCAGCAAAGCTTTATTGCAAGATTCAGGCAGGCTTAAGTTTTAATAACTCACACATCAGAAATACATGGATACTCAAAGCGCCAGTGTGAGATAGCATCTGTTATAAGACCATGGTTTAGACACACAAAAGTGGATTCTTTTCACATGAGGGTGTAAATGTAATTTGAAATTCTATATAATTCAAAGTCATATAAATTGTGTTTACCCGGATTTTACTATAATATTCATTTGTTTAATTCCCATCACTGTGCACTGGGTGTGAACTCTGCCTCAGCACAACCAGCTCACAGTTTCCATAGCAGCCTCCACATTCTATAGCAATGCAAAAGGTTATCCACCCAAATTAGAGAAAGGACGGATAAAGTCGTGCACTGGCTGGCTCATCTTAAGCATCATCTGATATTGCTAGGTTTTATACAGTACTCCTGGTCTGAGTCACTACAAGGCCCATCAGCTTCATACCCAAGCCTTCAGAGTTTTCCTGTAAAAGGCTTCCTAATCCTGGATTAGCTGAAGTAAGCAGGAAAGGAGCTGGCAACTGACTTCAGCACCTTTTGAAGTCAACTGCTGGGGTAGAATCAGAAGGGATAGAAAGGAAAGCCCTGCAAACCCTTTTAGGCCCCAACTGCCTCCGCTTTTTCCTCTATCCAGCTGAGCCAGGAAACCCTGGCAATTGTTGGAAGCTTTCCCAAACTTACACCACCTTCTGCTCATGTCCCAGTGCTTCAGATAAGTCAAATGGAAAGGGAATTCTTAAAAAGCACATGGTGGGTTCATGGTGTGAATCAAAGCCAGGGGAAAAATCATCATAGCTGCCCTCAAGAGCTTTGATTTCAGCCTTAAATGGCTGCTGTAATATGGCTGTGTTTCACCCTTTTTTTCCTTCCTCGCACAAGACACCCGGACAGCTATTTCCTTACTTTAAGCTTGCTTTAATGACGTCAGCCCATTCCTTGGAATGTGATTTCTAATTAGGTTACCCCTCATAGCGTCTGTTGTCTGAAAAAGGGCCTCTTGTGCTGGAGACCTGAGGAATTACAGGACATAGCAGTAACTGTTGCATTTAATATCTTGTCGGCAGCGTGATGGATTTAGCACAACCTTGTCCAGCTATTTGGATTCTGGAGAACACTGTATGCCTGATTTCTATCAGGTATAAGCAATGTCCCTTTAGGGGCCTAAATTACACTGCAGAAACCCTTTAAGGGAAAACGAAAATGAATACCACCCTCTATAAATTAGCTGGAACAAACAAACTAGTTGCTCAAAGTTACTGTACTCCTGCCAGGAGCCATAAACTAGCCAGCGATGTTTAAGAAAAGTAAAAACTGTTTTTCCTACTGTGGAATAAACAGTCTCTGGGTTCTATTCCTAACCACAAATGGCAAATGTATGCAACTCTCCGAGAACCAAATTCTGCTCACTTTCCAAATGCGCTTAATCTCCAAACCTCAGAGATTAATTAACTCGGCAGGGAAGCCAATGCTGAAGTTGAAATAGAGGTGTTTTTTTGAAGTAAGTGCTGTTAAAAAAGCTGCTCTGCTGAGGCCAGCAGAAAAATCTGCTATGTTTAACCTAGATGCTCCTGTTTTCCTGTTTTCCAAGCAAAGTCTTAATTTTAAGTAAGAGACCCATGAAATAGACACTGAGCACATATATGACCATCTTTTAAGTGAAAGAGAAAGCATTTATCTGCCTCCAGAACTAATTGCAGAGATTTTGAAACAACCCATTCACAGAACATACAAAGTATACATGCGCTGTGGGGCATGAGGTTTTCAGCTTTTCTGTGGAAAGAGCTAATGCTCTAGTCCAAAAAAACCCATAGGGATTGGATGTTCCCAGTCACCACTGGGAGTTGTCCGATCTCATACAGGCTCCTAGCAGTGAAAACCACAGGAAACCCCAGTATTCCTCCATGCCCCATCACCTGCACACAAAGGTAGGGAGTGTGTAACATGCCTTCAGAGGGCCCATTCCTCATCCTACCCTAGACATCCACAGAGACACCACTGTGTTTAGCTGGGGCACCTGGCTGCGGCAGCACAACATCCATTGCTGAGCTATATGACAAAGGGTTCTTACTTTGCCCTAAAAGCCTCTATCAGGCTGGTTTCAGATTTCCCTTTAGGGGCATTGGTATGTTATGCACATCAAACTGATCCACTCCACATCTATGTAAGCACAGCCTTGGCCATCTTTGAAGTAAAAAAGACCCACAGTAATACTACTGAGATATTTTGGTGGCTTTGTGACATGAATTGAGATTTAACTGGGGCTGAACAGAGATCAACAAATTCATTTGCTTTGTGTGAGAGTCCTCTCCTATTCATCTCACACAGGTGAAAGTAAGGACTTCCCTTAACAATTCTCTGTGCTGCTGGTTAAACTAAATCCTTGAGATTTTTCTTCAAGACAACACAGATATAGGAAAAATAACTGGAATCGCTTGTTCAAGCTCCTTCTTGCTATATCCACATGACATACCTATTGCCTGTGATTACAGACAAATGTGTAGAGAGCTGTTACAGGATCTAATATAAAAGTATGCCTTTATAAGAGAAAGCAGGATCAGTAATGGCCTTTTTCCTGGCTACAGACTCAATAATAGGTAACATAATTATAATCACTTTCTTTTTTTCCCTCACCCCCAGCCTCTTCTCCTGGAAATACGAATGAACTCCAGTGGTTTTGAGGGAGCCTTAGAATTCAGCAGTATTTTCTCTCATATTTTCATTGCAGCAAGAATGACAAGAGGCAGAAGTCATGTCCTCTCCATGGCCTTCCTTTTAAATCATCTGACGTCGCCCTGGTTGTCCTGACTTCACAAAGAGGCCTTGAGATCCTCCTGAAATTACAATCACATCCTGTCCTCAAGCCCTGCATCCATACCAGGGCTTCCTCCTGGCTGGCTCTTCAGCTGTGCATGGTTGAATTCTTGGTGCTCGCCACAGTTCACTTGATCTCTCTTGATCCTGCCTTACCAACAGTTGTTCCAAAAGTCTCTTAAATGTTTTTATACCTTTGTGAACAATTCTACAAGCATGGGACTTCACCAGCATGTTAGCAAGTGGTTGAGATGCTGACTTCCTTCACATTAATTAGAAATAGATGTTTAATGTGTCTAGGCATTCTTGAAAATCCTCTTTGCACTTAAAACTCTTCACAAGCTGAAATGCATTTCAAAATCTAATTCACTGCGTCTAAACTCATTCAGTAGTAAAAAGGGTTTGGAGTTACTGGTTTTTCAGTGCGTCTTAGTTAACAATTTGGTCTTTGAAGAAAATGTTTGTCCTGCTCCACAGTATTTTTAATATCCTGAGCATTCTTTTCAAAGTGGTCTTACACTAAACAAAACCAGCACATACTGAATGCAAAATTAACAAAAAGTATGCCTCACTGCTCTCCTCCCTCCCCGTCCCTTCCCCCACATTCTATTTACCATTGCTCCTTTCCTTTTCCAACCTTTTGGGCAATGCCAGCATCAATTTTATCAGTATCTTGTGTATTCTCCAACCATGTTAAAGAAAATGCCTCTCAACAGCAAATACACACTTGCATTTTCTCCTGCTTCTTGATCCATTGCAAATAAGTAATTTCCCTTTTAAGGAACCATTACTTCATGATTTTCAACCAATACAATACAGACAGCAACAAAGTAGTATGGATTTCAGAGAGAATTTTTCAACCCAAGCCAGGTCTGGAGGTCAGCACCAGAGATTTTCTACAACACAAGGTAAGATACTAACTGCTGTTTCATGACATGCTCTCTAACCCACTCCTATATGATAGAACATGCCTTTTTTCAACATGTATTTCTTGGTCTTTGAGCTCCCTTCCTGTCCTTGGACTTTATACTCCGCTCTTGACAGGTTTCTTGGGAAAGAACTAAGACAACAGGATTCCCCAAAGCAGGAAAATATTTCTTTACAAGAAATATTAATTCCTGGGGTTTGCACTGAGGCAGCCTGCTGTGTGTGGTCATTCTGCCTTCTGACTGGTATTGCATGCAGGAAACTGGTTGAGAGCTTGGTGATTGATGTGGGCTGTTGGATTTTAGTCAGGGGAACAGATGTGTGTTAGGTCCCTGATCTAACCACAGAGAAAGAGTTTTAATACTTTTTAAAAGTGCCAAATTGCCTTATTTTGCCAAGCCAGTTTGACACATTACCTTATTCAAGAGCTATCATTTCCATCCTAAGAGCATACAAACTGGGTAGCATGGAAAGGGGTGTTCAACTCAGTAACTGGCATTCAAGTGTGCAGAAAGACAACTGAATGGGCAAAAGGTCCAGTTGCATATAAATGCCTTGGACTGGTTACCATATCCAAAACCTAGAAGATTGTCTCTTCCCTTCTTTCTAGAATTTAGTCTACAATCAACAGGAATCCTTCACATATACCGTAAGACCTCTAAATAAAGAGCAGAAGCATATGACAATGTAATGAAGGTAATATAAGGCATCAAGGCAACACTAATGATCTCATCAAATGTTCACCTCTGCCTTTCTGGGGAGGCTGTAGCATTTTAAAAGGTTTTGAACAAAATTACAACAATGTATGAAATAGATAATTAGTTACGTGCATCTGTTGATATGATGTTGACTGAAAATAAAGCAATAGTGTTTGCCATAGCAGCATGTTCCTTTAAAATCCATTAGCTATAAAGCCTGACAATTTGCACATACTCATTTAATGTATACCAGTATAAAAGATTTTGTACTTCTGGGTTACTCTCTGCAATCTGTCTGGCCCATGAGTATCTTGTTTGGACATGTAAGTTCTTCAGTACAAGCACTGTCTGTACTTTGGATTCTGTACAGCAGAGCACAGAACATATTGTTGGTGTTTAAAAAAGAGATGATTAATATTTCCCCTATTTACCATACTAGAAATTCCGATACATGCCATGAGACTCTCTCAACTAGTTTCTGCTAGTGCTCAAACACACAAGCGCTAGTTCAGAAAGCTTCTGTCATGACTGAAAACTTTTCAGCAAGAAGCACTGGGAACTAAAAAAAACTCACCAAAAAAAGCACAAACACAAAACACTAGAATTTCCATTGGAGTGAGATTCTCCTCTGTGACACAGAAGTATGAAGCTTTTTAGCATCGGAAAGTGGGATGCTGTGACTTATATTATTGACCCTGTCTAAAACCTCCTAAAATTAAGAATGTCACGAAACATATTCTTCTTAGGTAGAGCTAAGAATGAAGCTACCCCTGACTGTTTTGTTACTGTGTGCTGGCTTTCTGAAGTAGACAGGTCACAGTGGACCAGTACAGGTGCAGACCAAATGTGCGGACAAAAATGTAAAGGACAATGGTGTGATGGTGTAGGTAGAAAACCCCATTTTGAGACCATCATTCAGCAACCATTCTCAGCTCCTGGTCATGCTACAGCTTGCAAAAAGCCACGTGTGCCCAGCTTGGCCTGATATTCATCTCACCTTGCTTTCCATCCAATGTAAGATTCCTTCAGAGTATGCAACAGTATGTGCCACAAGGCAGTGGTCTCTCCTGAGTCTCTGCCAGGAGTGGTGGTGCACACACACCCTCTCCCAGCTCACACATGAGTTGTTGGCAAGACATGCCAAGTTTATACAAAAAGAAGAGCACAGATTTTCAGGATCTCCATTGCGGTTCTCCACAGCAAGAATTTGTTGCAGGCCTTTGTATGCTCTGCTTTAGAACTGTGTGTCTGGACTTGTATAAAAGTTAGCCCACAGTTCTGAACATTAACTTCAGTCCTTCAGTAATGAAGCTTACAGAGGGAAGATGCTACTATCAAATGGTTGACATTTCTTTGATGAATTAAAGTGTTTGCAAGGTCTGGGTCTGTACCTGCACCAGCTTCTTCCTGTTTCTATCCTACATGGGGATGAAAACAGAGAAGAGGGATCAGGGTAGGGAACAAGCATATTTGCTGATGTGAAATCTTGTCCAATGTAACTCTGGTTGTTCTGGGGGCGTGGAGAAGCAAGGCAATGTGACACAATTCAGAAATCACAGAGAGCTGAGGGAATGATCTGCGAAGCCAAAAACCATAGACATGTCCTTAGACTTGCCTGGTTGATGAGGAGCTCAAAAGCCCGTAACTAGATGCTTGTGCCAGTTATAAGACCCACCATCACTCTCACTGTGTCACCATTAAAGCCACTGTGTCTGTCTCTCTGTTGAAATTTGGATGGCAGGTTCATTGAGAGCATGGGGAGTGGAAAGAAAGCTCCATGCATCAGTACTTCAGAATAGTACCCAGTGCTACACTATCAGGTTTTATGGGTGTCCTGGATGTCTCCAGTGATATACGCACCATCAAAACATAAACATAATCTTCTGAAGTGGATGATTTTCAGCAATAGGAACCTGAAATCAAGTTCTATAAATTATATGCAAGATGGGAATTTACATGGGCTTGAATAATGTCTCCAAAGTAATGCTGCACATCTGAAATGCCTCCCATTAGATGAGTGTTTTCCAAATAAGTGGTCTGGGAGTCAGCTATGCTGGAATCAGCTCTCATGGCAGTGCCAAAGCAGATCAGCAGCTTAAAGCTACATCCCTTATTATCCCTTATTTTCTGGAAATCTCTATCACTCTTCACAAATGTGCTTTACTTGTTGGGTCCTTGGAGGATGGAAATTGTCCGGTACAAACTGTGTTGAGACCACAGTTTTGCAACACTGGAAGGCAAAAATAAAGCCTAGGCTCATGCCAACCTTGTAACCACATCGGCAGCACACTGGTCTTATTTAGAAGTGTAAGTCTGCGGCGGTTCAGACAACCCAGGGGAATTTCTCCAGATTTACGTCCGCATACCTGAGAAGGTTTTGGCATGAAATCTGTTGAAAGGAGCAGAGGAGGAGAAGGATGTTCAGAGTTTAATTTATATAAGCTACAGTAAACAACTAAAAATTAAACTAGTGCCTGAAACAGCCCCAGTCAAAGCCTCTCCCTCCCTATCCTGTTCCTTGTGACATTTATTGCAGGGCCCTAGAGAGGACTGCAGAGTATGCGGTGATCTGAATTTTAGCACTGGAATGTAAAACATTTTCCAAACGGGTGAGGGGAGAAAGTTTTCTTTAAACATGTTCCAGGAACAGACCTGAGGAAAATGCCTGATCTGAAAGGGTCTGATGAAGAGTTAGCCTTTCATTTAACAGCATTTGCTTTGAAGTGGCAAAAGTGCATGTGATTGGGGATGCATTTTTGTCATGGCTGCCTTGGGAGTCACATATCCTGTGATCACCATATTTTATTTTGCTTTAATCGGTGAGGTTGGACTTTCTGAAGGGTTTTCATGCAGTGGACATGGTGGTAAACAGCCGAATCACACTAGGAACGCTGAGAGCCGCCAACTCAAACACCAGAACCGCACGGGAGGCTGAGACAACAAGGTCTCCAGTGATTTGTCACTGGTGATGGCAGTGAGGGCGGTGGGCTCTCTCCTGCCTCTGCATTTTGGGAGTAGGGCAGGCAATGTTAGAGTCCTGCTGAGGTTTGAAAGATTTTACCAAGTACTGACAAGTATGGCCAGCCAACAAGAGATTTTGCTTACAACTTCCCATAGGGAAACAACCCATCATGAGAAAAGACCTTTTATGTTGCTGTCTTGTGTTTATACGTTCACCTACACTAACGCATTTTGCTATGTCCGCTGGGTGCATTTGCAAGTATAAACCTTACCTGATATTTCATTTCTGCTTTTCAAGTCTGTGCAGCTCCATAAAGGCAGATATGAGACTTGCCTGTCCTGCTAAACTAATTTCACTGCAGCAGCAATTTTAGCCAGTATTAAATATTCAGTTAAATACTGTTCAATTTCTTTGAACAGTCCTAATTGCAAACTAGAAGTTGTATTGACTAAAATTCTGTGATTTGTGACCTGGGGAATTTTGCTACTAAGAGTTTGTGACCTTTTATTTGGATTTTCACTGCCTTTTCTCATGCCTTTTTACTCTTATTTTCTGTGTCAATACATTCTTCCCAAATATAGCTGAAAAATTGATCAAAACACACTAGTGATTTTTAAAAAGAAGTCCATTTTCCTAATATTATTTCTGCATGTGAAGAACATTCCTGATAATGAAATAAAAAAGCTCACAAATGGCTTGGAGATGCTGTTCTTTTCAAGCAAGAACCTGTAGTTATTTCAAACCTCAGTCTGTGATTGCAAAAGTAAATAGCTATGATTTAGAAATAAATAAGTGATGAAAACTTAGGCTGTTGACATTGGCAATAATGAGTGGAGATTGACAGAAACCCGTGTTTCTCTGAAAAAATGATTTCTTAAAACCTAGATCTTGCTAGCTTCCCTGAGCCTCCAGTCTTGTTCTATTTGCATTGACCTCAGCTCAGACAGTGTGAGGCAGAGGATGTGCCTTCCCTGACCAATGCCTTGTCCCTGAATTGGAGAATCTGATGTCTCTGGACTCTTAGAGAAGAAATGGTTTAGGAGAGTCTCCCCGTGGGGAGCTTAAGGATGCATTGAGATACATTGCAGAACAAGCAGGACATGAAAGGACCTCCCGTGCCTTACAGTCAGTGTCTTCTTAGCACAAGCATAAGATATAAAACCTTTCATGTAGTTATCAACCACCATCTCGACGGCACTTTAGTTTTGTCTGCTGCTGCTCTCATTGGAAAGCTGTTCCAGGACCTCCCTGCTCTGCTGATAGGACTTTCTTCTAATTTCCAGCCTAAACTTATTTGTGGCCAATGTATAACCATTTGTTCATGCGCCAACATGGTCCTAAAGCTGAAAATAATAATTGGGTTTTTTTAAATCCCTTTTCCCTCCCTGTTGTTTACCCCCAATGTATTTACAGAGAGTGATTCTATCTCTTCCCAGCCACCCCCTTGCTAGACTAAACAAGTCCCACTGTGACAGGCCAGCCCCATGGGACATCCACTGGCCCATCACCCTGTGCTGGTCTGAGGGTGTTTGAGGGAAAATGAGGGGCTGACCCAGTGCCCCCTCCCCCACAGATGTGCAGAGAGGAGATGTTTTTGATGGTTCCCCTCATCATCTGCAGCTCCTGTTGGGTAAGACACATGAAAATGTCACCAAGAGGGAAGTTAGGGAAGGGTTTTACCCTGCAGTAGCTGCTTTGTGGGACCTGACCTTGTGCACAGCCTTGCACACGCCATGGCTCAGCTGCACTGCATGGAGCAGACCAAGTTTTCACCAAGGATGGCTACAGACCCATGGAAGGACATTCATCTTTGAGCAGTGGATGAGCTGTAAATTCACATCCTAGTCCACATAACTCCTTTTTGCACTTGCAAAGCATATAAAGGAGCATGATTAGTCCTTCCCTTTGTTAAGGGGAGCCACTATCTTTGTACAAGCAACTTTCTTTCAGAGTGCTGCAACAGCCACACACGCACTCCCTCAGCTTCATGCGCTGCTGAGGACAAAGACTGTGCAGCACACACACACATTTTACCTGGTATTACAAGGCAAGAACTTTCAGCTTATCATTTCACTGGACAAATGATAAAAGCAAAGCACTGCTGAGCAGCTCCAGGCTTGGCATGAACGGCTCTCAGATAAATCAGGGTAACGTGTGGCTTTTTTGACAAGCTACCACCAAAAAAAGCCCCAGAGAATTCTAAAATATGGCTGGAAGCAAACAGGGCTTGACCATATGTGGCTGAGAAAGTTATTAATCTCCTCAGGAAAACTTCTTCCATGTCACACAGGAAACTTTCTTTGTTTTATTTTATTAATGAGTTAAACTGCAGCAAATAGAAAAGGTTAACTGCTGTGGGATGACTGAGTCTCCTCTGGCCCATGATAGAATAAAATGCCAAAATAAAAGCCAAAGTAAGCATCTTTCTGTCTGGCCGCTTCCACAACACTTTGCAAACAAGTTGTTGGGGGGCTTTCTGTCTCCCTGCCTAATTTTGTAGCTCATGCACAGGCTCTGCTGGGGGGGAATCACAGTGGCTGCTTGGTAGCAGGCAGCAGCACAGCAACACCTGACAGCTTAGGACCACAATTGAGGAATGTTAGATCGGTAACTCCAAGGTGTTTTCTGCTATAAATAATAGCGAATTTACTGCACTAAGAAATTACTAGTTTTGGGAGAAAATTATAGGCAATGTGTCAGCTATAAATGATTTATGCATAAAACAACCTGTACTGCAGGAACCAAGGGGGTATAATAACAAGATAAAAAATCATTTAATCTTGTATGTAAATTTAAGCAGGCAGGAATTTGGGAAGAACTGCTTGTTTTTATTCCATCTTGTGTTGCTGCCAAGTAAAGACGGTACTTGAGCAGAAAAGCACTGATGTGGAGCAGGTAGATAGGCTTGCCAATTTCCAGCAAGGTACATTTTAAACTGGCTTTTTGGTTTCAGTTCAACACCCTCTGAGAATTGATTGGTTTCTATTTGACAAGAAAGGAGTCAGAAAAGCAGAAGACTCTTTCTGGGCAAGATAAACTTGGCATGAGCAATGCTGCCTGTGGGCCTGAGGAGCCTGAAACATGCTGGCATTCAGCAAAAACCGAATTCTTCCCCCTTATTCACATGCAGTAGTCTATTAATTCTTAGGATGCTTCTGCTGGAGTACGACCATAGGTGAGCAAAGAGAGCTGAATCAGCTCAGATTTGAAGAATCAGCATCGGGTCAAGCTTCACAACAAACAGACACTTCACTTCAAATGAGCATCATTTCAGATTGACAGCTTAAGGCAACAAAGAAGTGGCATCAAGTTTTCTCATTTGATTCTGTGGAATAATTTGTTAACAAGCTGCAAGGAGGTAATCTGGTTTTACATAGCAAAAATAGATGGCCAGTCTCCACCTAGGCCTTCTCCCAGGGACACTGCAGGTATAAGAATCAATAAGCAGCTCATACCAGACTCCCATATTCCCCAGGGAGCAGCTTCAGACTGTGGAGAAGCAGCAGAGCCACCGTTCCAACTTCCCTCCATCCATCCTCACTGTCTCCCTCTCTCTAAAAGGAGATAAAAAATGCATTGCTTACCCAAGCACTGTTCTGCTTGCTCCTTGTGGCACAGGGGTCCTTCCCCCCAGGGGAGAAAGGGGCTGTCCCCTTGCTCTTGCTGTCACTACCATGGAATAGCACAGAGTCAAAGCCAACCAGCTGGCATGGAACCAAACCCTGCTGCCCATGTCATTTTCCTTTCAGGTAAAACTTCCCTCAGTGGCTTCACTAAGGACTGAGGCTTAAAGAATGAGGTCCATGAAATATTTACCATTACTGCACATGATAATGAGTTTTTTGCATATCTATATGCAATACACACACACATATAAATGCAGCGCACGCACACACACACATATATACAATGTGTCTGAGTTATGATAGCCGTGGGAGTGATTGCCTGGAATTGTCTGCTCTCTGTAAATTAAATATGACAGTTCTACATCTGCATTAATGTTATTACTTTTTTAAGGCTCTTCTTTCTCAGATGCTAGCATTGGTCTCATAGGCTGCGAGTATAGTTCATGCTCTTCTCCCTTTTTCTTTTGGCAGAATAGCAACAGAGGCAGTCTTTCTTCATGGTCTTGCAGGTCGGATCTAGAGAAGCCAGTGAGGTTAGGGGAGGTTTGGAAGGAACCACCCAAAGTAAGTTTACAGTAATCATGCTTTGCTACTCTATTGCAGAGAGCAGAGCAGAACAACAAGCATGAAATAAAGAATTCCCCTTTGCAAGAAAAAGAAATTTGCACGAACTCTGTCCTGGAGGAAAATATAAGCAGAACAGCAGAGATTCTTCCAAGGAGCCCTGATGCTGAAGCATCTTCTTCACCAACTCTGTGGTGGTGCCGTTGTGCCAAGATTCATTAACAAGACATGCAGACATCAAGGTCCAGTGGGATAGCAGTAACACACTAGGTACTACCCAGGAGACACAAGCTCAGCAGTGGCTCTCCTCAGCAACACAGATACATTCTGAACAGGTCTCCAGAGCTGAGGTCCATGCTTGTGCTGTAAGCAATCCTGGCATCTCACCACCCTGGGTCGGGAGGGTAGTAACAGAGCTCTCCTTTCTACTACTTTCTACTACCCAACTGGTCTAACCTCTCCCTTCTCCTTCAGTTCCCCTATAATCAAAGTTGCTTATAGCTCAAGTAGGACTTTGCTGCCCTGTCTTCCTCTACAATGCCCACCTTGGTTTGTTCCAGATCCTTGTTGTTTTTTAAATGAAATCAAATCACTGTTGTTTAATCGAGCCCCAAGCTGGAGGATGACTAGGCTAAGCTTTATCTCTTTTTTTTAAGGATCTTTTTTTAAAGTCACTTATGTGGCCATACTAACCTCACTGGTTTAGAGTTTATCACACCCTACAAGCTAGCTCTTACAGTCACTAAAATTGGCATGACTTTCTCCTTCCCCGATCATTCACTCAGAAATGGAATTGCTGCCTACCTTATGAACATCACAGGGGTGTGCCAGATGCATTTCCCCTTATTTTTCAGTTACTTTTTTTTTGGCTAATTTCTATAAGCACACCCTATACAAGAGGTTATTACTAACTGTGTGAATTGATTGGTGTCAAAAACATCATGGGAGTTTAGGGGAAAATAGCAGTCTCATGCGCTACTGACAGGCACAGCTTTACAATGAGGATCAGGGTGAGCTGATTATTATAGAGCTGTTCAGAGAAAAAGTGGCCTCTGTGCTAACTTACTGAAGAAGTTTGTGCAGGTCTTAAAAACAAATGAACATCCGTAACAAGAAGTTCAAATGGAAACATAAATTGATTTACTCGGTGTTTTGCAGTTTATAGGGTCAGGAAGACAGCTCAGGACAGAGCCAGTTCACAGACTGAGGTTAGAAATTAAAAGGACAGGACTTAACTTTCCATAGCAGCATGTTTAGACAGGAAGAAAAAGATGTGGTCTGTGTTCAGCAAGCAGCTAGTGAAATGAAATATATTATGTATATGTGCTAGTACAATCTGATTCCCTGCCTCACTCAGTTTTGTACTAAGATACCATAAAGCTGAGTTACTGGCCAGCTGCACCCAACTGTGCTGCTCTTTAAATATTATTCTACTATTCTAGACAAGTAGGTAAAAAAAGACCAACACACGAGCTGCCTAGTGTGAGTTCACTGATGAAGACAGAGTACCAAAAGCTTCAGCTAAGGCAAGAACTTGGCCACGGCTTTGTGTTCCCAAAGTCCCTATGGGGGCAGAGACTTTTCAAGAATTATTTTCCCCACTTTTAGGTCTATGTCATAGTCTACCACATGCCAAGAGGTGCGGTCTGTCAGCAGCTGAGGTGCAAGGCTGTGGTTTCTTCTCTGCTCCAAGATCATGCCAGTCATCAGTGGGTGGAAAATTGCAGTGCTCTGCTGCTCAGTGTGACTGGTCTGAGGAAGGAGGCCACTGTGATGCCCTGCATGAAAATATAGGATATAACTCAGTCTGTGGGAAAGGCTGAAGAAGCAGCAGCTTGCTATATGAGTCTCTCACTCAAGGTGTGAGACATGACTGGAGGAGAGAAAGATTGGCTTGAACTGCATAATGACTTCATTTGGACAGTCAAATGCGTAGGATCAAGAACCAGTGTCTGTTTAAAGACCTCCAACAAATAATCCCAGACTTCCTCAAAATGTTCTTGTCCTCGCACTGATAAACTGCTACGGAGCTTTCTAGCATGCTCTGGGTTCAGGGACTGCTAGCAATATGATGTTTAGGTCCCAGACAACTGAAATCAGCCGAAGTTCTGCTTTGTATTTCGCCAGAAAAAGATTGATCCTTTTATAATATCAGTTCTGCAAAGGGAGATTACTGCTTAACTTCACCCTGGTATATCCCAGTGTAGGAAACTGTGTATTTTTATGTTCCTGAAGAAGCAGCATAAAGCATCAGACCACAAGATGGCTCATGGGAAAGTATCACCTCTCCTGAACTCAGCTACATGCAGCATGAATATCCTAAAGAGAATGTGAATAGAATAACTTTAAGAATAATAACAACCCTAAGGAGAAATGTACTTGTCTCCTATGTTTTAAGGAATATGTCTATACACAGCCTGGCAGCCTTCCCACAATGTAGGCTCTTTTTTTTAATACCCATCAAGTTTTACTGCATTTGTATGATATGCAATTAATGAGCCATAGAATCATCGAAATTAGAAATGGAAAAGATGCATTAAGTGATCTAGTCCATCCCCTGACAGTGCAGGATTGTTCCCTACAGTATATTTTTATATTTTCTAATGCTCTGTACAGTCCAGATTTAAATGTCCCCAGAGATGGAGCTTCCACCAATTCATTTAGAGGACTGCTCCACAGTCCTGTAGCTCTCACTCTCTGGAAAATTTTCCTCATAAGGCCACGTACATCTTCCTTTTCTCACTTTCACTGCTTCTGTTTTAGCTGTAATCCCTCCTACCAACTCACGTAATTCCCCTCCCTCCTTGATATTTATACTATATGTCATCATGCCCTCTCCTTAAAGATTGCTTACATAAACTATGCACATTTAGTTTTCATGCCTTGCTTACATGCCCAACTGTTTCTATCCAGCCCTTCTCCCTACAGCCCTTTAATCATTTTGTATTGCTCTCTCTTTGAGCTCCCTCCATGTTGTCTGCTTCCTTCTGATAAAAGGCATAAAGGCATGATTCCAGGTGTAATTCTTCCAGGCTTTTACAGGGAAATGGTGTTACTCACCTGCTTCATGCCATTCAATCACTGCAGCTTCTCAGCTGCCATATTGCCTTGAAAAGGCTTATGTGAGTTGATGCCTACTGGTACTTGTATTGTGATGACATGTTGCTGAATGGATTGCAAAAGCAAACCTCAGTAATATCTTTGACTGCTCAAAATGACTGATATTAGCAAATGATACATCTAGGTTGTCAAAAACCAGAAATGTGGGGGGGGAAAGACAAGTGAGAAGCAAAGCCACTGATTTGTTCTGCAATTCTGAGAGGTCTCCAGAGATATTTTAAAGCACTGAGCACTGGACTTTGCATTTATCAACTACATGACTGCAGCTCAACATTTCTGGATGGCATCCTGGTCCCATTATAAACACTGTGAGCTTTGTCACAAATGCCCCTTCTTCTGAGTCATTGATCATTGGTGAGACAAAGTTTTAAAGGGGAGGGGAGGGTTTATCACTGTGTTTAGGATCTAAAGGGGCCCAGGGTTAATCAGGTTGCACTTCATTCCAGGGAATGTTAGTTCGAGCCTTTACTTTCAACAGGGAGGTGAAAGCTGAGGAGGGCCAAACCAAAATCAAGGGGGATAAAGACGTCAAAAAATGCCACAATGAAGATCGTATAAAATCCTTAATAGAGTAAAATAGGTGGACGCTATAGCAACAAAACCCAGTCATGGTATTTCAAGTGAAGTGATTCCTTCTTCTGCTCTAAATCCTTTTAATGTGCTTTCCATTGAATGCCCCATACAGGTGGAGTACTATAAATTCTGCTATCTAGCAGCACACACCGTTTGTATGAACACTTTATTCCAGCTCAGACGCGAGTATTAATAGCCACATGGATCCTTCCTTTCAACCCCTTCCCTTCTCTGGAAAAATTTATTTCTACTGCCTTTGGCAAGACTTGCTCCGAGGGAGCTCCCACAGAAGGAACAAATGCAGTGAGTGAGAAGTAATTCTGAAACTCTTTTTTATGATAGACGTTTCACATGTAAAGCTGTCTTGACCTGTCTGTCTGTTTCTCTCGGGCTATACCATTCTGAAAATTAATTCTTAATGAATCTTTAAATGTGTGAAGAGCAGAGCCATGTGCTCTAGCAATAATAATTAACACAAGTGAAACTGTAGGCTTCTCAGGGCAGGAGTGAATGTTTTGTACTTCTCTGCAAAGCGTCATCCACCTCTGTGAACTGAGTTAAATAGCAACATAAAAGAGTAAATAACCTGAGAGCAGGGCATTGCTCCACATAGCCCCATCAGCTCTCATTCCCATGCGCTGATCTAATACACAGTGCGGTTGTTAAAAAATGGGATTTTTTTCCAGTCATGGATGCTTTTTCATGAGGTTTGTATCAGGCAGACCACAGCTAGAAAAGATCTCCTAGGTCATCCACACTGTTTCCCTGCTCTAGAGCCAGTACAGCCTCTGGAATCGG
>WYDI02032224.1:27500-28929 GCA_009867235.2 Psittacus erithacus
TCTGGCTCCACCTCATGCACACCTGGAGAGGGCAGGGCCATGCACTGGGTGTTCACCCCATGAACCAGCAGGCCAAGCTGCCACATCATCTTATATTTTCTCCAGGAGTTCCTTTACCTATCAGCCATCAAGGCTCTACATTCTCCCATGCGGGTCCAAGTCTTGCAGGGTCTTTCACCCATGAGCTTGCCAAGCCAGTATTTTTTGGGGGTGGAATTGAGTGCCTGTTCCTACAGCAATGGATCAGTTGTTGCCCCACCACTTTCTCATCCCTGGCACTACCAGCAGTAAGTTCAGGTGACTCACAATCTTTCCATCACCTTTCCATCAGCAAGCTCTCTGTGAAAAAGTCATGATAGCAATGTATTATGACACCTTAAAAAATGATGTGAGAATTCACTGTTTCTCGGTCACAGGATATAAACAGCTGCATAACTGCATGTTTACCAGGGTGTTACTCTTCTTTGTTTATCTATATTGCTATGGGGCCTATAAGCTCCAGGTTTGGACCAGGTCGTGCGGTGTTAGTTGCTGAATTGACATGGATCAAAGTGATGGTGCCTTTATTGTTAAATCACAAATTATTCCTGGTAACTCAGCTTTCACCTCTCCTTGTCTCAGAGGAGCAGAACAGAAACCCAGCCCAGGTGCAGGGGTTATCTCACAGCTACAGCAATAAAGCTCTTTGACTTTAGCAGTCCACCAAGATGTAGAAAAAAATCCACAAATCAGATTTTTCTCAGTCTCTGTCCAACCCCAAGAATTGGTCTTTTGAGAGTTCAGGTACCTCCCCACCTTGGAATCTGAAATGCCAAGATATTTTTCCATTTTTCCTCTGTACCTGTATGTGAAGGTGTCATTCTTTATCAAGTTTCACTGAAAAATATTCCGACATCTGTGCAGCAAACAAGGGAAATTAATTACTTTGGAGGCATCAGGGAAAACAAAAGAAATCATATAAATATCAACATCCATTCCAAAAATGTGATATTGAAAAGGACTGCCAACTGTAATAGGTAAGCAATGCCAGGAGAAAAAAGTTAGGAGACAAAACACACATGAGAGAAAAAGACAATAATCAATATATTAATATAAAACAATAATACAGCTGGTACAATAAAGTGATGCCGTGGGGAGACATGCAGTACATCATTAGTATTCTGCTCTAATGAAACTCACAACACACAGTGTACATTAACTAGTGTAAAGTCTTTTCAGCACAGTGAATATTCCACCACTTTACTGGCCCATTTATTTTAACTGAAAGAGAGATGATCCTGTTGCCAAGCCATCAGATGGTAAAAGGGATATATTTGATGGATAAAAAAAAAGGTCTGCCACAGCTTTGCGAAATATATTTCTCATTTAGATGCATGTGGTATACAACACTCATGCCATACCTGCAGAGAAAAATAGAGGGGTGGGGGGT
>WYDI02032225.1:0-36683 GCA_009867235.2 Psittacus erithacus
CAGTGCCTCACCA
The DNA here is from genome assembly GCA_009867235.2 of Psittacus erithacus. Lineage (NCBI taxonomy): Eukaryota > Metazoa > Chordata > Aves > Psittaciformes > Psittacidae > Psittacus > Psittacus erithacus. The sequence continues at coordinate 14 of WYDI02032225.1, forward strand.
CCCTTACAGTAAAGAACTTCTTCCTTTTATCCAATCTAAACTTCCCCTGTTTAAGTTTGAACCCATTACCCTTTGTCCTATCACTACAGTCCCTAATAAAGAGTCCCTCCCCAGCATCCATATAGTCCCCATTCAGATACTGATCTCAGATGATGTCTTTTCAGTTTTTCTAAAATTACCTAAGTTATTAGCAGTGTTGTGTTCTGCACTTCTTTACAGAGAAAACCTAACCATGCAGTATCTTAAAAACAACTAATGGGAGAAAAGAACATTTTTGTATGCTACTGCTATTGTTTGCAGGCAAAAGTGCACAATCTCTGTAGAACAAGAGAGAAGGAGAGAGAAGGACAGGTTTTGCAGCCCGAATAAAGAACTCACAACTGAGTTTATTTTGTGGTATTATGAATGCAGCAAATAAGTAATTTTGTTTGTATTTTTCTTCCAATATTTTTTTTTTTTTTTGGAGGTGTGGGGAATTAAGGTGATGTCAAAAAAAAAAGATTTTAAAAAGCTAGAAAACAAGGGAGGGGAATAAAGGGTAAGCAGAAAGAAATTAGGCGTAGATATAGCACCATATCTTATTATGGTACTACCTTTTGATGTAAGGGTTTCTACTATCTGCTTCAACAAAGGACTGTCTTATAGAGCCTAAGAAAAGGTTAAGCCACAAGACAAGGGCACAAGTGGAATGCTAATACAGGCAGAAATAAATTCTTTTGTGAAAGAAGAGAAAAGCTTTCTTTCAATTGTTTTATTCTAAGAGAAATCTGTTGAAAGTAGTTTTCATGTGAATTCATGATTTCCTCTGCAGCCTGTCAAGTGTTTTTTCCCAGCATTTAACACCAGCGAGAGTGTATAGATAGGTTACAAACTCACCCAGCCCATTATTTCACCAGATTTTAACTGTTGTTAGCTAAATAAATTTCTCTGTAATACACCTTTGTATTGGAAATCTGAGGTTTCCAGTATTCAGTCTTGTCTTCAGCTCTGATCTGAAGGGAAAGGAAGCCTTCAAGCTGACACTGAGGACAGAACAGTGATGTGGCCGAGGTTAAAGGTGGGATGACTTCTGTATGTAATATGAAGAGCATACAAGGAATCCCTTCTTGCAGATGTCAACACAAAAGATGTCCTGGCAGGAGGCACTTGGCATTTTTACATTGCTGTTCATTCTGCAGAAACGGACAGGATCCAGCACTTGGAATTCTTCCAGGCCTTGGAAGGGCCAACACAAGAGTGTACATATCAATGCCATTGCTGACCTAGCTCCAGCAATATTCATTGCCTTACAATGTTCTTCCTTCCTTTTCCTGGACAGTGCTATGAGATCCTGTAGGTCTTCCCTGAGGCACTCAAAGGAGCTGAAAATATATCAGTCCATTGGCAAAGACATCTCTAGGGAAAAGCTGCTTCCTATTGGCCGAAGAATATAGCAAAGAAAATACAAAGACCAAGAAAATTGTTCTGAAAATCTTGTCAAATTCGACATGTCGTATTTGCAGAGTTTCTTGTAATTATTCTATTTATTGGAAAACTATATATATAAACACATGTATAGTGAATGCATATATATATGCAAATATATTGCACGTTAGTATATATGCGTGCCTAATTACACATATTTTGTATACGCATTAATATACAATCAAATGAGGTTTTATTATTGCTGTGATCTATTGTCAGAGCTGTTGGGTGCAATTTTGAGTGCAAATGAGAGGAAATCACCAGATTACTAACACATTTGCAGTATATAGCTTGACAAGGTCTATTTCAACTAGTGTTGCAAATAAAAAACTGACAACACACAAAGCACCTTTCAGCCCTTGCTGCCTTTCATCCTATACTTCCATTTCATGCATTTCCACTTAAAGACATGCCCAAGTTTATGCTGTTGCTACACAGGGTGTATCTAATACATATCATTTATTGAAAAGAATGACATTAAGGAGAAGACTGTGGACACCTCAGGAATGTAATCCAGCCCTTGCTATGGTTAATAAACACATCATAAAGTCCTGTTCAATTTTACTAATGCTTCATCTCCAAACTGTTGAATAAACACAGCATTTCAAAACTACTGCTGGATGTTGGAGGCTGAAACACAAGAACACACAAGAAAAATTATTCTGAAAAGCTGGTCTCAGGCTGCTATTGTTACTAAATTTCAGCTGGTGCCATGCTTAGCTTAATTACAGAAATTGAAATGAAGGCTACAGATAAAACCAGAAAAGCTATACCAGTGGTTTGTGCAACACAAAAGCAGTGCCCCTGCATGTCAGGAAGTACAGAAGAGAGGGTGGGCACACAGGACACATGGAGTACACCAAAACCAGCCAAATGTGGATGAGTGATCCTGAGTGCCACTGAGAATTAACCTAAACTGCAGTTTAAGATTCTGTGTAAAATAAATCAGCATATTTAAACTCACTCAAACAAAACTGTACTTCCTTACACCTGTTGAAAATGTAGTCCCCATGTACTTTAGTTGTTAGCAATGATAAGTTGAGAAGTGGATTTAAATTACTACTTGCATTAGATGAATCAGTAGTAACAAAAAAGCAACCACTGTGGAAAATATCCTTTCAAATGAGAGCTTTATGATGCTAACATTATGTTGCACACATTATTAAAGAATAGTCTAACAGGTTGATTAGCCCTTTCTAATGTTGCCTATTCATTATTAATAAAGCAATCATACCTTTAAGGCCTGATTCTCAATTATTTCATTAGCAGAATGAAAAATTAAACAAAGATGAAGAGAAACATTTTAGCTTCCTTAGCAGCCCCAGAGAGGAAAACCTTTTCTCTCACAGAGTATGTACTGAATTTTTTGGCAGGTGGAATAACCAGTTTTTATCACTGAGGATTTTTGCTGGTGAATATATGCCAATGAACCCACCAGATTTGTTCATTAAATCTGACTCATGGAAAGACTGAAAAGAGTGCATCATCTCAGCAGTAGGGAAATGCCAAAAGATTTTAGATGCTTTGCTTGACCTTTGTTTATGAATTGGCTTCATCTAGAAATAAGGCTGAAAGGCTCCTATAAAAATCTTGCATCTTATGAAAAAGGGCAAAAAGGAGCCTTCTTGAATTACAAGCTCAATAACACTTCTGCACAAATCCACTTTTTTCCAGTTTGTAAAGAACTTGCAATAGTTTTTTCCGCATTCAGCAAATGACTTAGAAACAAACAAACAAAAAAACAAAAAAACAAAAAGGGCCGTTCAGGCCATCTGAGAGGAAATTCATAAACAGAGCAGCAAAACCTATAAGAAGGTTTAAAACTCAAGATGCTTCCTATTCTTCTGCTCATTTTCCCCATACTTATACAAAGTTACTAGTTACCATATTTCCATTTTCGACAGATTAATACCCACTACCCTACGTGTGAGAGAGAGAGATTCAGCTGATGTCCTACCGTATATCAAGAGATGCATTCTGACTTTTGTAGACCAGATTAGTTTAGACTATAGTTTGGGTTTTTTTCCATATACAGGGTGGAAGTGACACCAGCCACTAAGCTGATACTCAAGTCATGGTTTGCAAGCAATGTGTGTGTCTGAACTATAGCCAAAGGGTTCAAACCTTCTTTGTTTGAATCTCTTAAATGTTTTGTACTTATTCCTTAATTCTTTCTGAAAGTGTCCATATACAGTGCAGACCACCTAATAGTTACTACGAAACCAAAACTGTCTGCAGAATGTTGCCTACCGAAGAGTTCTTTCAAAAGACTTAGGGGCAGGACTGAAAGGGAGGCAAGTCACAGTCGTACTATGCAAGAGTTGAAGCAGGGAAAAATGGATAAACAAATTTCCCCAGTGACTCCCCAGTTCACAAGCAGATCATAGCAGCTGTTGTTGCTGCATTCTTGCAGCTAATGCACTATATCTGTAATAATGTTTGCTGGTACTCTGGAGAATGTACTTAGGGGCCATTTCCTTGCCACATTCCTTAGGGTATCTCCTAGCCCTAGGAACACAGGTGATCAGCAAGTCATGCCTGCTTGTCAGAAATAAACTCGCTTCACCTGATCTCACTGCTTAAACCACTCCACTGTCACCCAAAGCAGAAAACTTGAAAAAACACAAAAGTGCATTTTTCTTTTTTGTGTGCAGAGAAGGTGAAGGAGGACATTCAAGAAATATGCTTGTAGGAATGTTCAGCTAAACATTCATTTGTTTCGGTGCTCCCAATGTCTTCTTGTTTTCTTTTTTTTATTTCTATTTTTTTCTTTGATTTAAAGGCTACTCTACAATATTAAAGTTCTTTTTATATTCATGGCTGATGCAACAGATGGAATATTTGGAAAGTGAAGTGAAAGGAAAGATGTAGTGAATGGAATTTAAAAGGTTGCTCTAAGAGCACAATGCAACAGAAAACAGAATAGACGTCTCTGGGAGAAGATGATGAGGTGTGTAGTGAGATTCGTCTCCATGGGAAAACATACAACAGGAATATTATTACTATTTTAAAATAATAAACCGTAGCATTCTTCCAAAAGAATTTTACATGATCAGACTAAGCCTAACATAACATTTTCCTTCTGCTGTTGTCTGAGAATAGCCTATTTAAGAGTTTATATGACTGGCTTTGTACTGTAGTTTCAAGCCATATACCATGTACTCAATCCTGACATGCCTGATGTCTGTCCATGTGTTGATCCACATACTCAGCTGCAGCCCAGGCCCAGAAAAGTATGCCAAACACTCACCTTTATCCAGTCTCCAAGCTCCCCTCCATCCAATCCAACAGCACTGGCAATAGGGAGTTCTGAACACCCTAAAGAACTGTGTGGATGTCAGGAGATGAAGGTCCAACCACAACCAATGTTTCCATACATCACTGAGAATGGAAATTGCATGGTTCACAGTGCGCTACATACACATGTCCCTTGTGCCAACTGAAAGAGTAGCGAGAAGCACAGCCTAAACAGCAGCCACCTAAGCAGGCAGACCCAGCAACCAGCTCCCACATTCTTGGAAAATGTCAGGATCTTTTTTGTTCATGGTGTATGATGCCTAGCTCAATGGCATCCTTTGATTACTATTCCTGTTACTGTTTCTTCCTAATAAAATTTTCTGGACTACATGAGACATCATAGCCACATCTCTCCTGTAAGCTTCTTAAGTCCAAAGCTTGTATACAGTTTATTTCCAATATTGATTATTAAGCAGTGCTTTTTAGGTCTCCATTGTATAACACTGTGATGACCCAGGCCTTCTAAATGGGTGAAGAGTGACTGAGATATTCAAGTCATAGGAAGGGAGGAAAGGTTTGCTTATATTAGCATTCTGTTAATGTGCTTCATGTTGCTAATCCTTGATCTCAACCTGCTAATGCATATATTTTCAGATTTGGAGTGCCAGGATAATTTCTGAGTTCATCCATTCCGGTGCAGGAAATTTAATTTGGGTTTACAGTAAGCAACAGAATTGAAAACTGATGAGGTGATAGTACAGCATATTATAGTATTAGAGTATCTGATTTCTGGTTTTCATTTTGCAGTGCTATAGTAACAGACTAATGTGCAGACATTAGAGGTCTGAAAGTGCTGGAAGACAATACTCATATCCAGTAAATTAGACACTTAGTGCAACAAATACCCACTGATGTGTTATTAAAAAAAATGAACTAAAATGCATTCATAGTAACATGTAATGCTGCAAGAAAGGAAGTACATACAGTATAACAAACGTTGATAAGCCTTTGAAGGACAAAGAGATGTCATGTATTTCTGAGGAATGTCAGTTGTGATTCTTTGTAGTCATACTTTGAAATAAGTGTCATATTTGTCATTTCACTATCTTAGAAAAGGCTGAATGAACTTCCCCTCTCTCAGTTGTTATGAAAGAGCTCTAATCATAACTCCTGCATCATTACATTATCAGGGAATTAGATTATGAGCCCTAACTTTTCTACTACAGGTGACAGAAGCAATTTTGTCATGAGATTTGCAAAACAGAATCAGTCTAAACATTCAAAGTCAGTATTTCAAAAAAAAAGAGAAGGGCTCTGTGTAAATGTTGGCAAGCAGAAAGTATTACTGCTCCTGCATGTTCAAATGAAACGTGGAGGAATAATCATTACAGAACCTATTTACTCATGAAAATTTGGAAAATATGCACAATCTTGCTTTCTCCATTAACGCAGCTTCTAATAATGCATTCAATGTATTTCAGGGTATCTCCTATCTAAGTAGAAATCATTAAAAAAATAAAAATGTGCTGATAAAAATGTGGGAGCCTTCAACAAACATTTGACTTAGAGCACTAGTTCCTATTTCAGCAAGTATGGAAATTGAATGATCTTTGTTTCCCATTTCTATCAGTACCTTGATGGGGGAGTTTGGGAAACTCCATATTTTGCCCACCTACCCAAAGGTTTTCTTGGGAGTCCCAATTAGCCAATGTTTATAAGTGGTTCAGGTAACATTTACAAAACACTTTATTCTTTTAACAGTGTAAAAGAAAGAATATGAGAGGGTTTTTTTTATCATTTGTTTGGGTTGTGGTCTTTTTTGCAGTTTCCTCCAGCTGTTTAAAATTTCTTAATCACATTGAGGTTTTTTGGGAACAATTGGCTTAAATTTTGAGGTAGGAAAAACTCTGACACAATGGAATGAATTCTGCATCAACTAAAACCTTTGTGAACTCACTTGCAAAGATTAGGCTTCAAATTAATTGTTCAAATCCCTTTTCTTAGTTTGATGTTTACATACACAGACTTGACAGGCAAAGTAACTTTTTTACACAGGAGGATTGTTTCATTGGTTTCTTGTTTTCAGCGGAAGTGTTTACAGTGGGGGAGGAATTCTAGACTAGTTTTACTAGTTTCCAGCATTGGCCCCATTATAAAGTCAAAACCTGGGTCTTGCTCTAAATAGGTATTTTAATATCTAATAACTAATTAATAATTTAAGCCTCTCCTCCCTTTTAAAAAATGTATTGAGAATTCTTTGTAGCTGCATCTGGGTTTTGAGTTTCTCTAATTGCTTTAGAAATTTCTGCATGCAGCCACCAGGGCTACAGACCAAGATAATTTAAGTTACCACATACCCATAGGAATGTGGGAAGCAGAGCTGTATAACAGTGGTGAAAACCACCAGCAAAGAAGGTCTTATCCAGAACATGCCTAAGAGAAACTGATTTTTTCTTTTAAACCATCACCTCTTCCCTGCCAGAAGGATCCTGACATATTCTTCATACTCCTTTCTTCTTCCTTCCTCTTCTCCCCTTTTATTTTCATTTTGTAACAGAAATATTGACTAACAAGAAAAACAAGTTTACCTTAGCCACTGTTAACAAGCAACTGAATGTCAATGGCACATGGCATAGAAGGGTTGTACCTTCTTTAGGATACCAGGGAAACAAGGACACATGAATAGGGACCAACTTAAAAAAATCCTCCATCTCCCTTTTCCCCCTGCCCCCTTTGACAGCAACAAAGGAGTTTTTCCCTTTCAGAATAGGACACAGTCTTTCTCTCTCATCCTCCCACACTGTAGTGCTGTTCCCCTAATTTCCATTATTAAACTTTCCTTAGACATAAAAATATCAACAAAAAAGCACTGACAGAAACATAAAAAGGACTCCTTCTGGGACCTACAGATCTCCTAAGATATGGATATGAGGGAAAGGAATTTAGAATGTGTTCTTTTGGGGACGGACTGTTCATCAGGCGCTGTAGTGACAGGACAAGGGGTTCAAACTTAAAGAGGGGAAGTTTAGATTGGATATAAGGAAGAAGTTCTTTACTGTCAGGGTGGTGAGGCACTGGAATGAGTTGCCCAAGGAAGTTGTGAATGCTCCATCCCTGGTTGTGTTCAAGGCCAGGTTGGACAGAACCTTGGGTGGCATGGTTTAGTGGGAGGTGTCCCTGCCCATGGCAGGAGGGTTGGAACTTGATGATCTTAAGGTCCTTTCCAACCCTAACTATTCTATGATTCTATAAATAGAAATTTGGGCCCATGAAAAAGAAAAGGACCTTGTGAAAAAACCAGATTATTAACTGAGGAGAATCAAGGCAAAACTACAAGAAAGCAAGCAGTGCTATAACTCCAAGAAAGACTTCGTGTGGTGTGATGAACTTGCAGAAATAAAAGTTATATTCTTCCTAAATAGATTTGTTTGCATGTGACAGCTTCTAGGTCTTCTGAAGACACAGCTTTGCTTTCACCTCCCCCACCACAATCAAACTCTTAAGTGGTGAGTCACAAGTGACTCTATTTCCTTATAACACAGTTTCTCTCTTACCATGGCTGGCTTAGTGTAAGGACAGTTTTAGAACCCAGGACAGGTTCTTTTCAATGAGTTACTGGTATAAGAATTTTATCAGCCACTCTCATACCCACCAAAATTTTTAAAAAAAAAAGTGCTATTATTTCCCAATGCAGTGTCAACGCCATTTTTTCTAAGACACTTGACAGTTCCCCTCTCCCAAAATCAAATGCTTGTATTTCATGTTTGCTTCTTGTTTCTGCACATTTTTTTTTTGCAGTAGCAGCTGTTACTGCTTTTCCTGATTTTACTCACTTTTAAATGAATCCATTTGGTCCTCGCGTCTTAGCAAGAGTAGCCTCTCCTGAATCATAATTCTTAAAACTTCGAAATGAATTTTTCATTTGAAAACTTCTTTGAAAATGAATTTGTTTTCCTAGTTGTACCACGTACTATTCTGCTTAAAAATGCCCTTAAAAAGGAAAAACCAAAAAGTCATTCTGTATCCTTCTCACATGTCAGTTTAGCTCTTTCAAAGACCTCTGTTGGAGGACTTGGTGTCAAAGCAGACTGTATCAGCTGAGTCATTCATCTTCACACACTTTCTGACTACTTAAACTGGAAAAGATTTGAAAACAAAAAATTCCTTTACAGTATACATACCGATTCTTTCAAATAGATCATATTTATCCAGCTGTCCACGGTCTGTCTTTTGTTGCAATTTCAACTAGTTTTTCAGCATGGATATCAGTTACACAACTGCTTTTTCCAGGTTCCACCTAACTCTTTCATCAAAGACAGGCATCACATTATCCCCCTGTATCCCAATACCAACAGAGTTTTAAAACAGGACATTACGCTCTGCTACTTTTAAGCTATTTTATCCCTGAGTTATTTTGGGACCCTTCACGAATAGTGTCCAGTCCTCCTCTTCTGTTAGTATTCATTTCTTCTATTTCTACTACAATCTCTTTGACATTTATTTCTATTCCACACAAAGTCAGTATTGTGTCCTTCCCCACAAAAAGGTTTTGCTGTGGGACTCTCCTTAGTTTCTTTAGCAGTGAGTACTGATGTAAAGAGCTCATTAGTCCCATCAGCAACATTATTTTGTTTCTTTTATATTTCTACCCCTTCTTCAAGTGTTTCTTCTTTGTGCTTGGCCTATTAAACTGTCGCTGAAAGGCTTCTTGCTCCTGGATATCAATAGGGATCAAAGTTAGTTCTGATTCTTTTAACGGCTTGCTCTTCAAACTCTTTTGTCTGCACCTTTGTGCAATTGGCCAGAGTTTAAGATCCTTTATCATTTCTTAATTTGGATTAAATTTCATTTCCCTAAAAGATAGCTTCTTCTAGTAACCTCCATTAATTTGTTCATTAGTCATATTTCTATCCTTTTTCAGTCCTCCCTCTAGTGCTTTATTTCCAGGACAGTGTTCCTTGCTAACCTTCATGCTACAGGTAAGGATAACTCAGCTACTTCTTTTAGGTTCTATTAACGATGCTTCCTCATTTTTACACAGCTTACCTTCTGAATGGGAGCTGGCAATTTTCTGCTAACCTGTTGCTCCTGAAGGTATGCCCAATCTTAATACAGTATTGGTGGCACCACTGATACAATGATGCTTCAGCTGTAAGATTTCAACCAGGCCATTCCTTACGTTGCTACTGAATTGAGGGCTGAATTTTCCTGTGTGAGTACCCTGACCAGCTTCAGTACACTGACCAACGATCAAAAAATCGTTGATAGCACCTCAGAATTATCTCTGCTTTTTGCCCTGAAATACCATTTGCCAAGTTCACATGGGAAAACTTTAAGTTACCCCATAATAATTTTCTCTGTTGCTTCTCTCAGAATATTACACTGGTTCTGCCATTTTCTGGTCAAGCAGTCAGTAATGTGTCGCAAGTATTATATTGTTTCCATTCATGCCTGGAATTTCACTTCATATTGATTCTAATGTTACTAATTTCAATGGTGAGTTGACTGATGTGATTTGAATCTTATCTTCTGTAATTTATTATTATTCCACCTTCTATTTCTTGTATATTTGATACTAGTGTATTTTTGATTGTCTTCTTTCCAGCAAGATGTTGACATACACTATTACATCCATGTCTTCATTTAGTTACGAATTCCAGTTCCATCCTAATTCTTAGCTTTACACAATTTCTTTTGAAATACACATATGACTACCCTAGTTCCCTTCTTGGCAGTCTATTTAAATGACAACCTGTTTGGTTTTCATTTGCTATGTATTTGGGAAAGAAGATCACCAATTATTCACTTAAGGATATTGATGCTTTCTATCTTGACTAAGAAGTATTATCACAAACTGCTACTCTTGTCCCTAGTAGAAGTGTCAGCAGATCAGTGCCTGATTGTTCTCTGGACATCTCAATCTGACAAAAGACCATTTTGCGGAAATGCTCTCTGGCTACTCCTGCTGGTTCTTCTTGCTAAGACACGTGTAAGGTACTTTAGTGAAGGCATAATTTCTTCATCTCAGTATCCTGTTTTCTCTAAATGCTGCATCTGGAGTTATCCACTGTTATATATGTCTGAACAACACATTATGACCTACAAGAGGATCAACTCTTCTATGCTTTGTATTGCTAGCAAGTTTACAAATAATCTTACTAAAGTAAAATGAAGACCTAAAAGCCTACTACCACTGTCAGCAGTAGAGGCCTAGAAAATCGTAAGTTCAAACATACTTCTCCCAGACTTTAGCTACTCAAGGACTTCCTGAGGCAAAGATGCTATCTTGGGGTAATCCCAAACACAAATACAGGCTGGATGGAGAATGGATTGAGAGCAGCCAGCCATGAGGGGGAAGATTGGTGGGTGCTGGCCCATGAGAAGTTCAACATGACCCAGCAGTGTGTGCTTACAGCCCAGAAAGCCAACTGTATGTTGGGCTTCATCAAAAGGAGTGTGGCCTGCAGGTCAAGAGAGGTGATTCTCCCTCTCTACTCCACTCTGGTGAGACCCCACCTGCAGTACTGCATTCAGTTCTAGGGCCTCCAACACAAAAAGGACATGGACCCATTAGAGTGAGTCCAGAGGAGGCCACAAATATGATCAGAAGGCTGGATGAAGATGAGTCTCCAATGAAGACAGGTTGGGAGAGTTGGGGGGGGGGGGGGGGGGGGGTTCAGCCTGGAAACAAAAAGGCTCAAGGGATGCCTTAAAGCGGCTTTCCAGTACCTAAAGGGGGGGCCTACAAGAAATCTGGAGAGGGACTTTTTACAAGAGCAGGTAGTGACAGGACAAGCGAGAATGGCTTTAAATTGAAAGAGGTAGATTTAGATTAGATATTAGGAAGAAGTTCTTTACTGTGAGGGTGGTAAGGCACCGGCACAGGTTGCCCAGAGAAGCTGCCTATCCCTGGCAGTGTTCAAGGCCAGGCTGGACCAGGCTTGGAGCAACCTGGTCTAGTGGTAGGTGTTGCTATCCATGGCAGGACTGGAACTAGATGATATTTAAGATACTTTCCAGCTCAAACCATTCTATAATTCTATGATCTTCTGTTTGGCAAACCTTGATGATGTTCTTCCATTCATTGATCCAGTTGCATTCTGAATCCATGTTAAGTAACGCACTAGCAAAATTATAGATGGAACACAGGCAAACTAAAATTCTTTCTGAAGTGCCATGCCACATCCTCTCTGTAGGAAAAACAACACAATTCCACAGAAGTTCAGTAGTGTCACAATTAAGTGACTGTCCCAAGTTTTTGCCTCCATCCTCCAGTGTGTTGTCAGGTACAGCATGCACCTAAAAAGAACACATCAGAGACAAAAACTGTTCTGTTAAGCTGATAGCCTGTTTAATGCAGCTTAAGCTATAAAACCGACACCTTTAGGGAACATGCTAAAAAAAAAAAATAACGCTGTTTTTATATGAAAGAAGAAGATCACCAAACTGCACATTTTCCTTTTATTTTTAACAAGGCTACTTGAAAAGTAGACAGGATGTGAGAGATGCACCTTGACCATGCGCACCATCCTTGCTTAGCTTTCCTCAGCCTCTGAAAAGTTCTGAGCTAGCAAAGTTCAAAGCACTTGAACACTCTGTGTTGGCCATGATCTGCAGCTCTTCTACTAGTCAGGAGGTGTACCCTGAAATAGGAACATGATGCATTCATGAGCAGCTGTGAAGTGTTCTGCTTTCGAAAACTGTAAGAAGCACCAGATGAATTTGCCCAACTGCTCCTAACATACAGCTTCTTAGAATTTGCTCCAATTTAAAACTATGTTGCTCTTAAACACTGCATCTGAAAATCTAGATGCTACAAGCAGCTAAAGCCAAGCTAATGCTTCAGCCTCAGGAGAACCTAAATTCTAGCTCTTGATATCAAATTCAACTGGGAGAAAGAAAGAGCAGAGGTCCTTCCTTGGAGGGAACTGAGTAAGAGAGAGAATGGAGAAGTAGCTGTACCACCCTGAGGATTTCTTCAACTATGTAAATCAAAATTGTATTTGGGCATTTAAATGGGTATAAACACACACACAGACATCCATGTACAGAAATTGCTACTTATTCTATACAACAGGGAGAGAAGTAAAATTGCCTGTTTACCTATCATTTTATATGTACAAACTGCATTAATAAAGCTCTGTTAAATAATGAGAAGACAACCAATCTTGTAAGAATATTGTGGATTTCTTGCTGCTTGATACAAATTTTTCTTAGTCTTTATGCACTGCAGTGGGGTTCCTGAAGCTTTCATAATCAATACTTACAAAGAAATCTATCCTTCACACTGAAATATTTACATTCCTTTAGCACCAGTTTCACTATCTTTGCTTCTCTGTGTCTGAAAGCTAGACTGCCTCAACATGATTTCCTTTCTAAACTGAATTACTTGTTCTCCTTCATGCTTTGGGACACTCTGGAAGCACTTCCAGTCTGCACCAAAAGTGGGAAATCTAACATGGGAAAAAAAAATAAAAAAATAAAAAAGTTAATTTTCCCCTGAATGTTTTGCAAGTGTCATCAAAACCAGATGTCCTCAAGGGGAAAACTATCTATTCTAATTTTTCCATGATTCAAAGTCCACACCGTTTTTTCAACAGCCAGCAGAAGACATAGACCTTATGTTGGTATAAGTAAAAGATGCCTGTGCAGCCGTACTACCCAGTTGGCTGTGGCTAGAGAAGGGATCTGACAATATCAGTATCACATGCAGCTTCTCTCTCTTGAATAGTCTTGCTGCTACCACAGAGGGCAAGGCTAAGCTGGATAATATGCCAGCTACTGTTGGGAAGAAATGGTCCCCCTAAGTAACAGTGGCTGACACCTTGCCCCTGACAGGATCAGGAGCAGGAAGCTCTGTCAACACTGTCACAAAGACTTGAGCTGGCTCAGAGAGAAGAGCTGATGTATCCCTCACTGTTTAAGATGATCGTCTCTTCTTTCATCCCTGTACTCATTTTGTAATCAACCTTTCAGCAGCTGAAATGAAGCATCATTCTGATTACAAGTGCATCTTTTAAACATCACTCCTGAGTATAATCTTGCAGTGACTAGACAAAGACAACTTCTGATTTACCATCTGCTTTTAATTCTTTTCTGAGTGAAGATTATGAGTAAATAAGACATCTTCATGTCTCCTCAGTTAGTCTACTTAGATCCTCTGAATCACACCCACATGACTGAAGGCACTGCACACAAAAACCATGCTATCTGGGTTGGGTGAGTGCCTTCTCTTCCAAGGATACTGCAAGACAGATACATTAATATCTCCAGAAAATACCTATGCAGTATGGTGATGGGGAATCTTTCCCCATCACTTGCCTTTCTATTTCCTGCTAGGACTGAATCACAACTGCCTAAGGATGCTGAAAACCATTATACAGTTCAAGATTATTTTTCTCTATTAAGATGCATTAAAAAGGGAACATAATGTCTCACGTTCAGAGGTTTCACATCACTTTCTGCAAGATCAAGGTTATTAAACAGCTGCTTATTTTGACCCTTTGAAATGGCCACAATTTACTAATGGAATTACAGCTCTTCACCTGTCACTGCATACCAATTTGTTAGAAGCTTTGGAATAAATTTCTGTGGAAATGAAAATGACTGTCACCATTGTTACTGGTCACAAAGAATGAGTTCAGAGTGTTTTTTAATAGGATGTAAATGCTATGAGTAGCTTCTGATAAATTACTTCAGTCCTAAAAAATAAAGAGTTTAAAAAGGTGAGCGTGGAGATGCGGTCAGGAAGACAGCAAATGTTACAGAAGGACAGAGCTGTAAATGTGGGCACAGCAGGATGCCAAGGCTACAGACAACCACCTGTGCATGCCTAGAATATGAAGTCTTTTTTAATTAGCATCAAGTTTCTCTGAAACAAAAAAGCCTTCCAGGGTATCATTGCACTTTCTGTAGAGGTGGGAAGGAATTCAGTTAATTACTTCTTCACAAACATTTAACTTCGTTGGGTAACTCAAAGTTTCTCATGTCAGCTTACAATAGATTTCTCTATACTAACCAGCTGGAGAAATGTGGTCCCAAAATTGACACCTAGTCTGTTTAATCACACACTTCATATTTTGAAACTGGCCACATTCAAATGTCCTCAGTCCAGTGACATATCAAGCAATGAGATCATTGTGAGGACTGGCATATTAGTGAGCTGATCTGATGCATCACTGGTATGCAATACTATGTGTAGTCCTTTTCTGGCTGAAAAGGACTGACAGTGAGCAAGGCAGGTGAATCAGACCCAAACTTTGTCTACTTCTGCCTAAATTGCTTATTTATCTATATTTTTAAATGAGCAAGGGCCAAATACAGGGCCTAGTTCCTCCAGCACATCCAGTTACAAGGTCTGACTGTCCATCTTGGGAGTCAGGTGTATATTTTAAAGACCATTTTAGGTGTTTACATTTTTAGTCTATTATGGCAATAATAGAATACTGATAGGGGAACTCATTGCCAAGAAATGTCTCACAGAAGATTTAAAACCTGCCTGCAGAATTCTTCTGTTTTACAGACTTATAGGACCAGTCAAATAGGAAGGGACCCCAGGAGGTCTCTGGTCCAACCCCCTGCTCAAAACAGGATCAGCCATGAGGTCAGACCAAGTTGTTCTGGGCTTTATCAAGGCAGGTCTTGAAATCCTCCTACAATGGAGATTGCCAGAATCACTGTCCCCATGTGAAAAAGTCTCTCCCTATATCTAGCAGCCAGAATTTTCCCTTTTTTGCTTGCAACTATTGCCTTTCATACTCTTACCATGCCCCTCAGTGAAGAGCCTGGCCCCATTTTCTTGCTAACCAATCTGTAAATGTTGGCACGCCACTGTTAGCTTTCCACTCTTCCTCAAGTTGAACAAGCTCCATTCTGTCAGCCCCTCTTCACAGGAAAAATACACCAGTTCCCCAACCATCTTGGTGACTCTTCACTGAATGTATTCCAGTTTATAATTTTTCTTTTATTAGAAGGCCTGCTGATAAAACTGGATAGAATATTCAAGAAATGGCCTAGAAAGGCTAAATAAAGAGGAATAAAACCTCCATTGGATCTAACTGAAGTCCTGCTAATGTATCCCCAGCATACTGTCAGCCCTCCTTGCTGTCAGGGCACACTGCTGACTGACAAGCAACTTCCTTTCCACCAAAAGTTTGCTCAGTCATATGCTGCTTAATCACAGAATCACAGAATGGTTTGGATTGGAAGGGACCTTAAAGATATCTAGTTCCAAACCCCTGCCTTGGGCACGGACACCTTCCACTAGATATCCTCTCAGATAGTCCTCTTCTGTCCCTTTTGATGCTAATTATTTCTTCCAAGAACTGTCTGTAACAGTTTGGTGCTCCCAAAGCAGTGTTAAGAATGGCATCACTGTAGCAAAAAAAGTGCTTTTCTAAAGAGAACCAAAAATAGCTTAAAAACACTAACCCACATATCTCTACTATAGCCATTCAAATCCTGTACTTCAACGATGAAAGCATACTCGAGTCCCAGGTAGGTAAAAAAAACCATAAATGATGAATTAATTTAATCCATATTTGTGATGGAAAAGATGTGTAAAAAGTGCATGCTAACAGAAGTAAAATAATGTCTACATCCAACTGTAAGAAAAATTAACTACACTAACTACAAAGGAGGAAAATAAGATAAATAGATACTTACATCTGAGGTAATTTTTAATCTTTAGTATTGATGTTCTGTTTCTACTGACAATTACTCCTAAGACCTTACAGGAAATACCTGAATATTTCAACTGTTCTAACAGGACAAGGAAATATCCTTCATTCTCTCAACATGCCACAGCTTACCAGGCTTATTATTCTGCTGAAACTAGGATCTATTATGATCTACCAGCCTCTTTTTCCCTCTTCTTTTTTGTGAGTGCTAAATATACACAACAGGCACTGAGGAGGGAAGGGTAGCCAAACTGCTTAACATCAATGAATAGGAGGCCCAGACATCTCTGTTTCCCTGCCCAAAGTCATCTTTGATAGGGAAGAAATTTTAACAATTTGTGCCTTCATTTTGCTCACAAGCATTCCTACACAAGATTAGATATTTTGTATTTGCTGTACGATTTCATGTTTGGTCCACCACCATGGATATCTGTCTGCTTGCAGTAAAGCACACTGTAGGACTTGCGCGTTCAGCGTTGATTTTATCATACTGTAAGACACAGATTCTTACTTAGATCTTTTTAAACTTCTAAAAGCTGAGCCAGTATTGCATATTCTATTTCCATTAGGGTAAAGCTAAGCTAAACCCAAAGTGGGTTGATGGTACCAAAGAGGGCTTTCATCTGAAAGGTTCTTGTTCTTCTGTCATCAGAAAGGTTCTGGTCATAGCAACCAGGCAGTTTTTAATGCTTTTCTCCTTACTCATACTGAACTCAAAATACCTACTTAATCATATATATTTCTTCAGGGACTTCCACATTCTCCCTAGGCTTCTGTGCACTCCCTTAAAAGCATGGCCATTCATGGGTTACCTCCAGTCTTGGAATCAGATTAACATCTGCAAGAAGGTCACCATTATTTATATCTCATTCTTTTAGTGAATCAAATTAATTCCAAATATTTTCACCTTCAGTGCACGTGGCATATATTAAGTAAGTGCGTCTGCACTTTACTGTTCTGTATGTCAGATTTCTGTCATTTCAGAGACCTTCCTGAATTTTCTGTTATTTTCTTGTTTATTTCTTTTCACGGGTTCCTGGAGAATCAGTTGCTAATGGCTTTGGTAGGGAGGGACATGAATTTGTCGTTTTTTTGTTTAATGTTTCTAATAAGATGCATTGTGAATCATCATAATCTCAGGCCAAATTGCACTTGAGTGCAGAAGGAAATGAGCAGGATAAAACCTCCTGTCTCCTTGCATGATTAGATGCATGCAAGCCGCAGCACTATTTAGAGAGAAGGGATAAGACTCAGTTATGGCAAACATAATGAAGATTCTTTATTCAGAACATTGGAGAATGTCAAATCCCTTGCTTCTTCCCCAGTCTTATTAAACAAACTGTCCTCTCTGCTGCTCAAGAACTCTTCTATGCCCGTGCACGCACTGCGAAACTCCAGAACAGACCTCTGTCAGCAGCAAGTATGGCATCTTTTTTGATGACTTATCCTGTTTCTGATAAATACCTCAAAATCCTCATCAGAAGTGAAAATTCAGTTTATTTTCATTTATGATTAGTTATCTCTCAATTACTTTCAAAAGCTCACATAATAGTCCCTATCACTGCAAAGCTCTTCTAGCATTAATTTTACTGTCAATACAAGCTTTTTCAGCAGGTACCATGTTGAACGTCAGTATTCCTTTCAAATTTTTAACATTTTAAAGCTCTCCTATTCATATTTGCTTGATTCAAAACTAATAAAAAAGAAGATTTCACCTTCATAATGTAAGCTCTGCTTCAAAGGTGTGGATATATCATTTATTGTTCACAGAGTTCTGGCAACAATCTACAAATAATCTACAAAGTAAACACTACCTCTAATCGTTACCTTTCTTTAGAGTTTGCACCACTCAGATATGAAATTCTAGCCTGAATTGCATTACGATTATTGCTGTTTATTTGACTTATGTGACTGAGGGAAATAGATTCAGAGCTCAGTCGTGTGATACGTGGAGAGCAACTGTAATGAAATCTTGAGTTATTCCACTTAAATATGTGTCAGTGGGATCAGAATCTACTTGCACTACATCTAGCAGTCCTTCTTGTCCTTGTTATTGTTGTGGTTCGCCAGAGGTCCCAACTGTAAGATGCAGCTTCCTGGGTTAAACATAATATCGGTCTGGAAGTTGTACAAACATAAGCTAACAGCAGTAACTTTCAAAACACTGTCAAGAACCATTATTTCAGCCACAATGGCATTCAATGCTGCTTAGCTAAAAATTTTATTAAATACATTTCATAAGCACTGCAGGCTGCGTGTAATAATAGAGGTGGACTGACATAATAATAAATTATTCATGGACAGTGAATGGCATTGTAAAAAAGCGTATTCCTGTTCTGAAAGACTAAAACTACTTTTGAGACTATCAGTTGAATAGCAACTGCACTTTAAGACCAAAGTCTTTCAGTGAATCAAAGATACAAAACCTTGCAATGATATCTATATCTATGCGATGTAAGTCCACACCTATAGGCACAAGCCAGCAAGTATGCATAATGAAAAGGGTATAAAGTGCCTAGCTTGGAGAAAGAAGAGTAATATATGGATGCTTTATGGTACTGGGGTGTAATAAGTCCTAGAACTCTCACAATCAGGACTCACACAACCAGAGATGTTGATATTTACATGACCAGGAAATTAAAAAATATTTTAAACCCCCCTCAAACACCACCTTATGCTATGTAATTAGATATCAGTATTAAAATAGGTTATTAACTACAGCCAAGTGAATGTAACAATTACTTAGGGTTACTGTTTAAAGAGAAATAAGCACTCAGCAAGACTCTAAAAGCATACATACAGAAGTTCGTACAAACAAATAGCATGTCTAGGCAACATCATGGCCAAAAGATCTACACGCACGTTTATCACTGCCAAGGGTCCTAGTAATTCCACTTTGCAACATGCCTCAAAAGCACTTACAATCAAAGCAAGAAAATAGACTGCTTAGTGTTCCCCATGTTCAGGCACAACTTTGATAAACAGATGCCGTGGCACTTCATGGTGGAAATAGAAAAATTAATAAAATGTTCAAAATCTATTACTATGCTAAAACCAGTTCTGTCACCATTTGACATGGCACAAGGTGCCTTATTTGTAACTTTCTCCCTGTATTTACTCATAAACAAGAGCTGGGTAGCAATAGGTAATTAGGGTGTTAATGTGCAGGCAATGCTTGCCTGAGTAAAGGCCTGGCAGACTTTTTCGATATGGTAGAGAGCTTTCTGGTAGACTTTGGCATCTCTGAACCCACAGATCTAAGGCAGAGGGTGGGGTAACCTCAGCCATCTCACTGGAAATGCTAGTGGAGAATTTGCCATCCCCTGCAACTTGCTCTGCAGACAGCGAATATTTTTGCTTTCTATACAGTAGTCCACTTGGGAGAAAAAGTAATGTCTGTTACCCTAAGATAAAAATCTACTTCATGTTACTTTGCTTTTATCAATCTCTTCAACACTTGAAGGGAGGGGAAAAAAAAAAAGCTTCTTTTATTTTTCCCTATTGCTTTCCAACAAGTAATGAAAGATCTATTTTTTCTCTCATATGATTTTATTTTTTCACGCATTATGAAGTAGACCCCTTTTTAATATCTCATAGGTTGCTTCCAACTTCCCCAAACTTCTTATCTGACACTGAGAAAGACATTGCTATTAAATGTTTCTAGGTCAAACCCAAATTGAAGTTTCCTGTTTGACAGCTAAGAACAACTTATCCTTCACTGTCAGTAGGCAAACACAATCTTGCTTTTCAAAGAAAATCATAGCAGGAGAGGAAACAAAGTAGATAGTAAAGAAAAAAAATAATCCATCAAAACAGTGACAATGTTTTCCAAAACAAAACCAAATCCCTCCAACTCCTTTACAGCACTCACTCATGTAATTTTTCAGTTGCAAAGGGAGCTCATTATCTTAGTGAGGCTTGATTCATTAAAAATAAAATGCAAAGGTAATTTTTTTCCACTTCAGTACAGGCATTGTTTAGAAGCTGTGCTGCTGCAGTCATCTTACTGTGAGGGCAACATGCTACCATAAAAACCAAAGATGGATCACAGGATCTTTAGCACTTGTTTAGTATACGTTTCATTTCTTTTCCTACTGCTCGTGAAAGTATCCCTGTTTTTATGGCCAAACTGGGAGGTGCCTAGAACAAGTGAAAGAGATAGCACCATGCTCAAAAGCACAGAAACTTCACTTCATCTCAGCAGTCAGTCTTTGTTTTCACATTTAAGCTGTGCCCACAAACAAGAAATACACTGAATAATGTATTGCAACCTTGGAAAGAACCCACTGCAGATGTTTCAAAAACTTGTATGGGAATGTCTAAAACAACTGTAAAAATTATCCATTTAACTACTACTGAAATTAAAGTCATTACCTGTTTATATATATACAAATACACAAAATTACCTACAGGTAATCTTATAATGGCCTAAAGATTGGACAAGGGACAGTCATTCCTTTACCAGAGGCACTGGGAGAAATACTGCATTTGCTTTTCTCCCAGCATCAACCTGAACATTTGCTGCATCCCAAAATCTTGTTGCCTTTTGATCTTCCCAGCTGACAAGTTGTTTAAAGAACAGTTACAGAACCTATAGGGTGGCATATTTAGGAAGTGATTTCCTTCTCTCCTGTCAGAACAGCTGCACAAGCCTGATGCGTACGATCTATTAGACAGCTGGCCCAAAGGCACAGAGTCTACACATTACCTGACGAGTTGGAAACTTTCATTGGGAAGCAAACATCAAGCCTTTGTCCTGCATAAATGAAGGTGGAAGATCTAGCTAGAGGATAGAGACATTGCCTTTGCATTGCTCAACATTCCCTTAGCAACTGACTTTTCTGCTGCAATTTGCATCAGCTTTTCAGGGCTTTGTTCGCCTGCTCTTCACCTGCAAGCATCAAGTATGACAGCACTCGCTTCATGTATGCAGAAAAAGAAGAAATGGTCCAAGAGGGAGGATTAGGATGACAGAGTTTCAAGCACAATAAATCAAGCAAACGGTCTTGATCTCCATCTATAGGACAAACTCCTCTTATGAAAGTACACTCAGAGGAATGTCTACTGCTAATTTGAACTATGAGTTTGAAATAGGTGTCACTGAGATTGTGCTACAGTTTGTGAAACTGTATTGCATTTGGTGATGCGAACTGTTTGCTTCACCAGACTAGAACACGAGTTTATTTAAAAGCCACCAGCTGATTTTCTGAAGACCTTTAAATTTCTGGTTCTGGAAGAGGGATTCAGGCAAAGCTATAAGAAATAATACCCTTTCCTCCTTCACACATACTGCTTCATCCTGAGCAAGGATACAAACCCAAAGAAGCAATGCCTGTGAACTTAGCAAATATAACATGTACAGCCAAACCCTTTAATTTCTACCTGGTAGCAATGCTAATGGAAGTCACCTTCAGAAATCTTGTAAAACAACTCAACCACTTATTAATGCAAGAGCACTGACTTCATTATAAATGTCAACTGGTTCAGCCTGAAACTTGAGAAGCAGTTTAGAAAAACCTCAGCCTAATCTTCCACTGTTAATTAATTGCTAATTAGAATGATACATGCTAGAACTACTTTGTCTAGTCCAAGAGAGGTAGCTGTGCCCTCTGACATCTTACATGTGCCTTTCAATGAAACAAACTATGTAACATAACCCCAACTGCTCCATGTTTCAACAGAAATCAGACCTTGCCCCAGTAATCCTGACGTTCTTTTCTCTTGCAAAATGCCTATTAAAATCTTTGCCTTTTTTGGATACTTTTAGATAGTAGTTTAAGCCTCATATAAAACAACTGCCAAATTGCTGTGATTACTTAGATGGGGGAACTATGAGGCAAATTAGGAGAACTAAATTCAGTGTCTAAACCAGGTCAAATTCTACCCATCTTTATACCTTTTAGACATTCTTCTGTACTACATCTACTTTAATTAAAGCTGTTAAAAGGTGAAAAAGCCATGAAACCTTTCAGGAACACACAAATTACTGGAGGCCATAAAACTTAATCAATATCCAAAAGACAGATCATTTAATACATGTGTGATCCCATCCTTGAATGGAAAACATCTGCCTTGAATTAGTTATAAACCAGGGATGGAACACATCACTGATTAATAAGTACAAAAAAGAGCAAATTTGAACTCCTGTCCTTCTTTCAGAACTCTTTTCTTCCCATGCTTGGCATACTAGTCTGGCAGTTTGTACAAACAAGTCCTTACTGCTTTTAGAATTCTTGGTCCTCTGAGTAGTATCACCACTTGTAATAAACTAGGTCTGGGGTAAAGAGATTTTTTATAATCACTGGAAATTAAACCTATAGTTGTTCTTTTAGAAAAAACATTGATGGACATTATCCAATATAGCACTACTGCCAAAGAGCAAGCCACTCCACTCTCTCTGCGCTCTGTGCCCTGAGCTACGCTTGTAGACCATACAGTGAGCAGGTACCATACCTGTGTTGCAGTCAGCTTCAATCTAACGTAGGGTCTGTTAGATCCAGAGCATCTGCACATGATTACTCATCTGTTTATTATTTCTAGACAGTGCATATCTGTGCATCTTGCACAGGGTTTTCCACTTGGCCTGGCTGCCACCCTCTATCCCATTTCAAGCACCTCTCCTTTATACTGTAAATGCATCTTGGCATCCATTCCCTTTCACTAGCCAGAAATGTTGACAGAACCCAACCATGTCTAATTATCTTCATACTAATATACATCGCAACAGTTGATAGGTATCCAGCCACTGAACTGCTTGCAAAGTTCTCACCCTTTTCAGTCCATCACTGGACATGCAGCTGCAGCTCTCAAGAGTGCCGTTAGCATGCCAGATTCAAAGATTATCTACACTGTGCATGAGCAACATGAGCAGTTCAAACAGATACGCCAGTGAGAAGATAAGCTGTGCTCAGCAATAAGCTAGTAGAAAACAGAAACAGCCTGTTTTCAAATGCTCACCGACTCAGAGGGTGGGATTCAATCCAGAGTTGGAAATCTAACAGGCAATATGGTATGCTAGCACAAGCTAACCTCCCCTTCAACATCAGGAGAGACACTCCTGCATCAGAAGTCTTAGGAACACTTTTTCAGTTCTAGAGGGTCCTCTTCCAGAATGAGTCCAGTGTGTTATTACAAATAATAGCTAGCAACAGTCTATTCTAAAACGTGCTTTACTCTTGACAGGCTGCAACAGAAGACTTTTAATATGACTCTTGATAGAGCTCAGACATATTCTTTGGGATTATTCATTACTTTCCAACCTCCTGCACTCACACAGTATGGAGTTAATTCTACCTAGAACTGCAATATAGGTTGAAACACAACAGTCATTCAGGCAAAAAACCCAACCCAAACTTGCAAGGCTTATGAGAGTGTTCAGTAAAGTCTTCTCTAACTGAAAACAAGTTTTCAATCACTTAAACGAAAGAAGGTACAATAAATGCTGCTATCCAAGCAACTTTGTTTACTAAAGGTACTTTACTTCAGCATTTAAATAGGCAGGTTACAGGAATCCCTCAATATTTTAGTGGTTTTCAGGGTTTTTTGGTTTGGTTTCCCTATTTGTCTCATCACCATCAATGTTTTGATGGTGTAAGTATTTCTATGCTCCTAGCTCCAATTTTTTCTTGCCAAGAACACGTTAGTTCACTCATTGTAAAAACATTTGTCACAGCCAAACTACTGCTCTTCGCATGGAACCATAACTAAATATGTGGGATGTAAATAGGCATTTTCTCACAAAGGAGTTGAGCCTAGGATAGGGTTACGCAGTGAGCTCCTGGAAAGCTCGTAGCTTCCTTTCAGTCTGGAAACTAGAAAATTTATGTAAGTATGTCCGAAGTCACAGGGGAAATAGGATGGGTTCTCCTCTTTTCTGAAACATATATATACACGTGTGTATGCATGTATTAATTCATGTATGTGTAAAATACATGACTCTGATGTACAACTGACAGCTTGCCTGCAACAAGAAGAAAATGTCCAATGCAAGCAATGCAAAATAAAATAAAATTAAAAAAATACCCTGTCATGCAAATCAGAACCAATAAGCACAGATTTCTCAAGGTGACTGTGTGCAGTGTCTAGCGTTCAACACAGACTGATCTTCTTTGGTTGATTTTTGTTCAGTCAGAGCACAGACATAGCCCGGCTGCCTATGCTTACGACAGTCGCTGTAAACTGATAGCTTTAGAAACACACCCCCCTGTCAAGTTTGACTGAAGTAGATTTAAAAGCTATTGAGGTCTCTCATATACATCCAGAGAATGATCATGAGTCCTTTTTCTTTAGGAAATTAGGGTTGGTGGGGTTTTTTTGGTTTGTCTTGTTTGTTTGGGTATTTTTTGGGGGGGTGAGGAGGGAGTAAAGAAAAAAAAATTAAAGGAAATTAAAAAAAAAACCAAACAAGAGAAAGGATAAGGGATAGAAGAATGTTAGGATGACACACTACAGAGGATTCCTGTGTCCCTGAATCCCGACCATGTATTCTTTCTATGTTCACAGGGAATGATGCCACTCTATGAGTGCTTGGTTCTGCCTTAATGAAAAAATTACACTTCCACACTCAGAGGGATATTGGGATGATAAACTCCCATTAAGGGCTGTAAACCATTCCGGCACGATAGGCATAAAACCATATACAATGACTAGACAGACAGGTAGTGGCTACACTGCTGTGAATCAGAAACAAGTGAAACATATGCCCACGCTAATTGTTTTCAGAAGCCACAAGTTTTTCCTTTCTGAAGGGATTCAAATTTGCCCAATGCTTAAAGATGCTCTTTCCCTTGAACTTACCAGTTCTGCACAGCACTGCTCATCGTCTCCGTTGCCAACAGTCATTTCACCATCTAATTGACAGTATTAAGATTGCTTTTTCCTTTTCTACACAAAGGCCCTCATGAAATATTTTACTAAATAAAACTTACATAACAGGGGAAAAAAAGGTAATTTTTGCTTATGTTCCATTTCTTTCTACGTCTATCATTTAACGGAGGTGAAACTAATTTTGATCTCAGATTTATTTTTTATTTCCTCCTGCTCCTGAAGGAGAAAAAATATCCTTGATTTTTAACTGCTTAATAAGATTGGGTTTTGATTTTTTTTTTTTTTTTAATATTCATACAATGTTTTCATTACTGAGAAAATAGGCACCATCTTTTCTTACCCCACATGTAACTGTAATGCCAAATTCAGTGCAAGAGTAAATAAGGGATAGCATTGTTCACAGAATACTTTGAAAAAGCCATAGTATAAGGTTATTATCAGACCTCTATAGTCAGTGTCCAAAGGGTTAACAGCTCTATTAATATTTTTTTAAGAAGTAGCTTATAGCATTGATTTCAGGGAAGTTACTTGTCAGAACATTACCACTGTAAAAGGTCACAGTATTAGCTGGACCAGAATTTTGTCTCATAAGAGCCCTCAGAAAATATTAAAGCTTTTTTTTCAACATAAGCAATAGGTGATTCTAAAATATGTTTTTGTATAACTATGCAGCCAGTTAAAGCCAGTTAGTGAACACATGAGCAAAGGAAGGAAATTTGTCCAAACTGATTAACACATATGTCTTTTATCACTAACAATTGAGACCAAACCTAGAGCCTCAGAAAAAAATCAGCTCGGAAAAATTGTACATATTTAAATTTTAATCTTACTCCCTTCATAAACTCTTCAATGTTCAGTTGTTTGTTATGCCTATCTCCTGCTATTTTCTTTCTGTTTCAGCATGGAAACCATTTCATGTTTTGAAAGCAGGGTATTCACTCACACTTTTACACCAAAGGAAAGCAGTATACCCTCTGTTCCGGCAAGGAATGAGTTTTATGAGAGTTTTAACTACTAATACTAATTATAGCTGCATGTCTTGGAAGTCATTAAAAAGCCACTTTGCAAAAGCCACAGAAAGAAAAAATAGAAAGAGTAATCCACCCCTGTGTAATTAAGAATTACTGTAAAAAAACATTATTATGAGAAATTAGGACTGTGTCTTGATAAACAGCATTACCGAAGAACTGAAGGAGGTTATGTGAGCATTCTGCAGTTATGGTGCCACAATCCTAAGGGCTGGATCCATGCACTGTTGGCTTACTCAGCAGAAGCATGTTCCAAACCAGGCACAGACACACTGCAGCACTGTGCTGAAATTCACCAAGGCACACTGTACACTGTAAATGTGTTTATGCTGGCTACAGAAGAACAGATGATATGCAATGAGGCATGAAGCCTGCTGGAACAAAGCTCCTGTCAATGTTTTGTGAGCTTATCTAAGTAAGTTTAGAAAACATGTCATGTGGTTGCAGTGAGCTTGATCTGGCAGAAGTCTGAAAGCTACATTTCCAATACCACAGTTTCATTGAGCATTTCTGGCACAGCTTCCTTTCATTTAAATTCTAACCAAAACTTTGATACAATTACTATGAAGAATTACTTGCTTCACCTGCTTCACTTAGCAAAAAAGCCCAGTTTCTAGTAGTTCTGATGTGTCATAACAGTAAACTCAAAAAGCCTACTTCTGATGTCACTTATGCTAATGTAACCTCAGGGAATGACTCCTTCCATGCATGATGACCAATTCCAAGACTACCTCACATGCATCTTGATTCACATCACAATGGAATTGCAGAGCTAATGAACTGTATTTTTCCTGGATGAAGCTAAACTTTGGATTTTGTATCCAAAGAAGAGCAATGAAGCTGAGGAAGGGTCTGGAGCACAAGCCTTAAGTGGAGCAGCTGAGGGAACTGGAGTTATTTAATCAGGAGAAGAGAAGGCTGACAAGAGGCTATAGCAAACCAAAATACACTCCCTAAAAAAGCATAACAGAAATTGTCTGATAATCCTGGAATCTCTTTGTTTGTTTTCATTTTTTTTTTCCTGTATGTCTTTTTTCCAGAGGGCTAGAACACAGGCATTATTTTAACACAGGATACTAAATTCTGCTTCTGATTGCACTATAGTAAAACGATATTGCAAGTTATTATTTGTAACTCAGTCAAACGGGCTAAGAACTGTACAAGGCCTATATTTCATTATTATTTGGTCAAACTTTATCTCCAAAACACAAGCATGTTGAGAAAAGCTGGTGTCCAGCAAAATGTAGATGACATGATCAAGGACTGACTCACTTGGATCACATCATTACTGGGTTTAGTAGGAGAGGACCAGATGATAGATAAGAAATCCCACCACATGAACTGTTAAGAAGATGGAAATAGTAAACATTTTATAGATGAGGCCAAGCAACATGATCTAATTCTGAAATTAGCTCCAACTGTGAAGTTAGCCCTGATTCAGACAGGTCCTGAGGGGGAGAGTGGCCTCAACCAGATGGCTTCCAGAGGTCCCTTCTATCTTGAATTATTCTACAACTCCACAATTTATAATATTTGTTACTAGAAACGCAACATTGCTTGATTAGGAGCACACAAAGAAAATGAGGCCTTCTCTTGCTTCAGGGCTCAGTGTTTTCTTCAAATAGCATTTCACATGCTAAAGTAAAGAATTCTGGTGGCCAAAAAATGAAAGCAAATGAGTTTTTACATGAAAGTATAAAGTTTATCTCAGAGCTTGAGCCTTTAATTTAAAAAAGCTTATACCACAGGTGAGCCCAAGCTATTCATCACCCATACAGCCTTGCAATTACATGAAATAAATGAAGACTCCAGAAGAAACAAGTTCTGCTCCTAGCCTTCTCCTATGCTGTGTCACCTTAGGCAAACTACTAAAAAAACCTCATTGATACTTTCATACACAAGACTTTTTTTTCACTACAAATAAGTCAGTGAGCAGTTAAGAGCAAGTAAAATTTTACTTGTTTTGATTTGAATTACATGTACATCTAGAGGTTTGAAAAATCAGAGTTGATTCTCCTTGAGCATTATTTCTCCTGTTAAACAACAAATGCAATAGGGCATTGCCACAGAAACTACTGGAAGAAAATTCTTTGTCTTCTGTTTTATGAGTGTCAGACTAGATTATCATAATAGTCTGTTTTGGCCTTAATCTGTACTTCACTTCCTCACACAGCTTTTGTGAAGATAAATTTACTTGGGTATTATTGATGATAGGAGCAATTTAAGTAGATAACAGATAGAGAATGTTTCTTTCAAACAAATGGATTGGTAATTAAAGATATAAATAGCATAATCAGGTCTCCAGATTCATTATCAATTACCTGCACACACAGGTAAACACAAGGTTATACATATAAACATTTGATTTTTAAAAAAGAAATTGACAGTATTGAAACACTAACATTTTAATCATGAACATGTGCATTAGCTAATTCTCCCAATACTCTGGCAAAATAGGGAAATAAATATTGATATTCCTTCTTTAGCTGAAGGAAAATTGAGAGACTGCAGTAAGCACTGATTTTTTTCCAAGACCATGTATCAAATTAACGGAAGAACTTGGCTCCTGGTTCTGTGCTCATTCCCTCACTTCATGTTGCCTTTAACTTGATTAGTTTCTTATGACTAACCATTAATAATTCTGCATTATGCAATCACCCCCAGGTAAAAGAGAAGTTTATTTTTAATAAATGTCAGAGAATCTAAACAATTATAGAATACCACAAAATGTATAATAATCAGATTAATTAAAGTAGACTCTGTTTGATTATAGCCATAACCAAATATACCCAGCCAGTCAGTCTCTCATAGGCTCTAATTTCCAGACAAAATTACATTTTGAATATATCAGGAATCTTTCCCTGCATTTAAAGTAGCTATTTTTCTTCTCCACAAACTGTGTAAAAATCCAAAATAACCCTTTCTAATGCTTAGGAAGCTAAGAAAATAATAATAATAATAAAGAATAAAATCAGTGTGATCAGATACATTAGTAAAGCAAAGTAATAACTTTCAGTGAACAGCTAAAAACCTGTCACTTGACAGTGAATTAGAGGAGATCCAACTTCATTAGACCTGATCTGATCATCCAAGGCAGCATGTAATCAATTAGTCTCAATTAGCAAAGTACATAAGTGCATACTTAGTGTTAGTTTGATATCACTTTCGGTGGTCATAAGGACATACCTGAGCAACTGGATCTCTTCTACTATGCCATGGTTCAAACCAACCAGTGAAGTAAATACAACATGTGATGAGGCACGTGAGCTCTATCTGCCTTCCTATAAACAGGGAATTTACTAGTTAGGCTCACAGAGCAATATATATGGCAAACAGCTTAAGGGAAGGCGTTGAATGCACCTATCCACATTCTCATAAAAGTTGATGTGAAGGCATTGGCACAGGCTGCCAAAAGAAGTGGTAAATGCTCCATCCCTGGCAGTGTTCAAAGCTAGGCTTGACAGGGTCTTAGGCAACATAGTCTATCATGAGGCGTCTCTGCCCATGGCAGGGGAGTTGGAGCTGGATAATTTTAAGCTCCATTTCCAACCCAAACCATTCTCTGATTCTGTGAACAATATAAAGTGCAGCTGCAAACATAAGTTTCAAAAATAACGGAATTCCACATTCATTTATTTTAGCACAACCATCACTCTGTTTCTTTGATGGTAGGGCAAATAGGTTTCCCCTCTCTCTCTCAGGATTGCAATCAGCTTGCTATTCTAAAATCCTTAAGGAATCATGGAAGGGGAAAGAATGGAAACCTTAAAAAGCTAAGAAATCTTTACAAACACCACATTATGCTGGGTAACTTCAGAGGTTTCACTCCTCTGGGGTTTTGAAAATCACACAATGAAATGCCAGGTTTTGCGTTAGCACAGTGAACTCCACCAGCTCTTAAATCTTCCTGGCTGGCTCCATGGCCAAAGCCTCCTTCTCCTGGGCAATCTGTGGGTGAAAAAACCGTGCAGAACCAACCTTACAGTGCCAGGCCATGACCCTGCCTCCTGACACTGCGTGACCTCACATGCTTCTTTCCCTAGCTCACTCTGAAGTGGAAGAAGAAGCAGGAATGACTGCGTATGGAAGTGATCAGATCTGAAATTCCAGGGCAACCTGGAAAAATTCTGTAGCTTCTTTAGGATTCCCCTTTTAGGAAAGTAAGAGCACCACGGTCACATTTGCACTCGTCCTGGCCCCACATGATTCTCTCTGCCTTGAGTGATCTTGCCTGTCACTTATGCAGATGCAGCACTGATGGACTGCTAGACCAGCCTGTAAATTAAATTCCAATTAACTGTACTATCTCCTTGATAGTTAGCACAAGCCTCCTCCTTCCTTACTCCTGTTCCTAGTGCCTGTGTTTACTGAGACTTGAGGCACCAGCTCCAGACAGAAAATCAAATTAAGTCTTCAGCTTTTTCTTCATTTGCTTTCTCTTGAGCTTGGACTCAGCCTCAGTAGCTGTTTCAGCCTCAGCACTTCACCTTTGACCAATAGGGCCAGAGCTTTAGCAGTCCCTTGGAAGCTGAGGTCACATTTGCACTGTGGATTAAACAGCTGAGTTTTTCAGTCTAATGGCACTGCTGTCGTTGCACCTCCAAAGAACTCCAAGGCAAGATTTTCTTCTGAAAGGACCCAAAAACCATTACACAGCTTCCACATTAGGTGTGTTGTCAGTAGTACATATCTTAACACTTCAGTAGTACCCACAAATCCAGTGCCAACAACCATACATTCTCAAAACTCTATCATGCAAAGAATACAATGGAAATACACAATAGAGAAGTTTTAGTAGAACTGAAGATCTCCCTGATTTTTAGGTAGTTATTATAAGAAAAATCTGTGATCCTAATTTCTGTTTACTCTGTCTTCTTCTGATACACAGAATACCTCTTGACTCCAAAGGCTTCTGTACAGAGTCTCTGCAGGGTTACAGCCTTTAAAAAGATGCATTTTTGAGTTAGCATAGAGAAAAAAAAAATCCATTATTTTATAGAAATCTCGCTTCCTAAAGAAAGTCAGTAAATCAAAATGAGGTTAGATCACTAAAGGGAGTAAGAAAATGGTTATAAGGCACGTAGGTACTTGACAGTAAAAATTATATGCTTTTGTGAGAAAGGAATTCCAATGGGCTTTTGAGCGAGTCTCTGAAAACATGAATCTTTTCACCAGAAATTTCAACCCAGGAACCTGGGAGTCTTGTGGAGGCAGTGACTCAGGAGTAACTCCACCTAACATGAAATATCTACAAAATATAGTTTAATTCTGTATTATAAACATTAGATTGGACATCAAACACCTTAGTATCATCTATGACTAAGTAAGAATGTTCTTCAAAGACCATTACCATAACTGGAATGAATAGATCAGACACAGTCCTCCTCCTTCCACATTTAACCGCCAAAAAATATCTAAGCACCAACAGGAACTGAAAAAGGTTTTCCTTGAAAATGGTCAGTGTAGAAAATATAGCCTAGACTGCAGGTAACGCAGTTCAAGAATAATGATATCATATTCCAGGAATAGACACAGGTTGCTCCAGGTTGAGATAATGGAAACAATTTAGGGTGCAATTTAAGGTAAATCTAAATTACGTCTATGTGAGAGAACTATAAATTCAGGCAGGAAGGGAAAGAAGCAGGTACATGGCTGAGGGTTTTCAGTAAGTAGAGCTCTTCGAATAATTGTTGAACCTGAGTTTTTAATCTATAATTGAGGTGATTATTTAATTTGAATTTTATTAGGAACCATGCACTCTAGCAACATCCTCTTTCAGTTTACAGATACCAGCTGGGTAACACAGGCGTGAAGAACTAGGATGAAACATTACACTTTGCTGGAAATTCAGCACATCTAATTAGTCATCTAAAGGACTGATTAATTAAGTTTGGAGGGAGGGGGAGGGTTGCTTCCATCATAATAAATCCTTCCTGAAAATGTACAAGTATTCCAATAAAAGCAGTAGGAAGGAAACTGAGGTACAGGAGGCGACAGATGCTGTTTCTGAGCTTGCAGAAATCCTTTGCTAGATGCTAGGTACCACATTGAAAAACTGGAATTACAGACATAAGAGGCACTCAGTCTCCAGTTTCACATATAAATTTAATTATATAACACTGTACTTTTGGTTAGATAAAATTTTAATAGAATAACGTTAATCAATTTTCTTGAAAAAACGGTAATGGCTTTCAGAACTTGTACTACTGCTAATGCTTTCCTCCAGTAATCTAAAACAATGCCTTTGATTTTAAATAGAATGGAATACAGGAGCAGTGGTGGCAGATTTAAATATGGTGTTACTGCCACAAACCAGGGGGAGGTGGCAGTGGCAGCGAACCCAGATGGGGACAATGGGAGGATGCCCAGGGCAGTGCTGGGCCCACCAGGAGCAACAGCGGCTGCTCCCCTTTCCCACCCTGGGCAGGAGTGCTGTGAGCAGAGTGGGCAGTCAGGGCACCTCCACAGAGGAAGGACATTGCACTGGCTGAGTGGAGAGACTGGAAGTCCACATAACCCAGCATCGGGCACCGTTCTGTGACTGTCTGCACAGGCCAAGGGCACTTGTCCTGCCTGGCCCTCAAGGCAGAATGGTGGCATTCATCTGAGAGCAAAGGTGGCAGCTCTAGTGGTGGCGGAGTGGGGCTTTACACCATCTGCCCTGGTGCTGGCCAAAGCCTCCACCCAGACAGCTGCTAAAGGGAGAGGCTGCACACAAACCTTGGGATGCAGGAAGAGCCCGGACCTTTCTCCTGTGTAGTACAGGCAGCAGAGCTGCCTGCAGAAGGGATGCCCAGGCAGAGAACCTCCTACAGCAGGTAGTGGCTGAGCAGCAGGAGGTGGTGAGGAGGATGAGTAGCATCAGGAAGGCTGAGGAGGAGTCAGACACTGGGTTCCAAGCACAGCCTGAAGGACCCACAGCCCATCTCCAAAACCTCCCCCACCAGCACACACAGAGGGGAAGTGGGCCAATAATGCAGAACAACAGAAGTTTGCAATGGCAAGGACCTGCACAGACTTCCCCCAAGGCCTGAAGTGCCCTTTTCAGTACAGCTTCCCTGCTCTGCTGTGAGCTCCATGGTCTGCTGCCTCTCAGCTGCAGCACTATCTGCTAACAGCTGTCAATTCAGACACACCCTGGTGCAATGTTGACTCACTCTACACAAATACGCCATATATTTGCTGCACCTGTTTCTAGGCAGGTCATGTCTGGGAAAACCCACCATCAGCAGCAACCTATTTCAAAGCAAAGAATCAGTGATGCCATACGCAGCTTACTGGTACTGTACCCCACCAACTCCAAGATGGCTGTGGATGCACATACAAAAAAAGAGCCTGTTTTGCTACTTTTTATCTAACATAACATACTTTACTGGTTGTGGGCAAAGAACAGTTGAATACAGAAGATGCCAAAATTAAATTATTTTTTTCCAACAATTTTGAGATTAATAGACCCTTAAAAATTTCTCATCGGAAGCATTGTAAATTCAAGGTCATTGACAATAAACTTGCTTTTCATAGGCTTTAGTAGTAACTCATGGATCTCTGGGCCTCTGCAAAACATATAATGAAAAAGTCCCAGTGAATTAGGAGACCTGTTTCTTTCAAGCCACATTCTGTTTTTTTAATAATACTAAGCATGCTATGGTTATACTGCTAATGAAATATAATGATATTAAACATACAAATTCTTCAACCAAGAGCTTCTAAACCAAAATAAAACTACAGTTGCTTCATTCTGAAGCAACAAAATCATCATCATGATTATTTGCTTGTAGAATAAGAATTTAAAAAGATCTCACACTCTAATACTGAAAATGCCTTTCAAAATCCACTGTTTTCTTACAGGGCTGTCTCAGACATTGTATTTCTTCAGTTCAGAATAAACAAGAAAGACAAGCCAGTGAGCAATTTCCAAACATCCACTGCTTCTACCTTGAACATGATCTTTTTGCTTTGCTGTTTCCCATTTTTAGAAGTGAAAAGGCATCCTCCAGACATTGCTCTGCACCCAAGTAAAAGATGCAATTAAAAATCAGCCTTGTAAAACTTTACTGTTTCTCACAGACAGGGAGAAGAGCACACACAGGCTTGCACAACCTGAATATGAATGAGCTCCTCCTGTATCCCATACAATTTGTCCCTGTTCATCAGAACTGCAAGTCCCTGTGCTGAAGAGGTAAAACAAGGATAGTGAAGCTGAGGATAAAGAAAATCAGAGCCTGGACTGGCAGGCCAATAAGACATATTGCCTAGCCAGTAACCAATAGCTTCTATCTGGACATAGACTTTCAGATTTTAAGAAATTTTCATGAAACATATGCAGATGTATTTATACAAAACCAGTTCCCTTCATCAACTAAATCCAACACTAAAGCACTGTACACAACCCTTAAAATAAATTTTTACTTAAAAGACTTAAAATGTGCATGGTGTATGGCATTAGTAAGGGGAAAAAAAAACCCACGCTGACACAATGTCCACTATTCACTACTCTGCATTTGACTACTGCTGTCAACAACTAATGCCTAAAGTAAACAAGCAAGGGAATGACAGCAATATTTCCTCAATAGCAAAGGAACTTCCCAAGCCAAAGTCTGTGTCTACACCTTTGCTCTGATAGCACTTCAGGAGGCTTTCATCAAGAATTTCTTATATTATTTCACAGCATGGTTGTGTAAATGAATTTGCAACAGGTTTATTTATTTATTTTTTAAGCTTTCAGGTTTAAAAGTTGTGTTTGATACACTGATTCCTTGTACCAGGAGAAAAAGGATAAATCATCTGTGTTCTTTTCCACACTGTTCAAGGTTAGATGCAACTTTTTGGGTTATTGCTCAGATTTGTTTATTGTAAATTTGGAATGTGTCAGTGAACTTCATCTCCTAACATATGGAAGTTGTTCTTAGACTCTTGATTGCTGGCCTCATTATTCTT
Organism: Psittacus erithacus; assembly: GCA_009867235.2. Classification (NCBI taxonomy): domain Eukaryota; kingdom Metazoa; phylum Chordata; class Aves; order Psittaciformes; family Psittacidae; genus Psittacus; species Psittacus erithacus. The sequence continues at coordinate 35,184 of WYDI02032225.1, forward strand.
TTCTAATTTCCATCTTTACTTTGGAGAAAGAAGTCCAGACTAGCATGGACATTTCAATATGTGAACACACCACAGATTTATGCAAGTACACATGCAACATGATGACTTCTGCTTTGTTCACTAGTGTCCAGTTTTGACAGCTGGAGTTTGAGGAGATGTTTTCAAGGAGCCATTGGAACATTGCTCCAAGGCCTGTTATTGAAATGCGTCCTGGGTTCAGCAGTAGCAGTCATTTTTCTCCTTCTTAGCAGCTGGCGCAGTGCTGTGGTTTTGACTTTCAGCCTGGGAACAGCACTGATAACACTGACAGTTTTAGTTGTTGCTCAGTTATGTTTACTCTGACCAAGGACTTTCTCAGTCTCATGCTCCGCCAGGGAGGAGATGAAGCTGGGAGGAAGCAGGGACAGGATATCTGACCCAAACTAGCCAAAGAGGTATTCCATACCACAGCACATCCTGCCAAGTATATAAACTGGGGGCAGTTACCCGGCAGGGTTAGATTACTGCTGGGGTCGGGCTGGGTATTGGTCAGCGGGTGGTGAGCGGTTATGTTCTCTTCCCTTGTTATTTCGCTTACCATTATTATTATTGGTGGTAACAGCAGTGGTTTGTGTTATACCTTAGTTACTGGCCTGTTCCTATCTCAACCCATGGGAGTTACATTCTTTCAATTCTCCTCCCCATCCCCCCAGGAGTGTCTGCGTGGTACAGAGTTACCAGCTGAGCTTAAACCATGACAAAATATCAATAGCTAATTTCAGGACCATTCACCCAATATGTGTACTGTAGGCTGTTTCTAATTATGAATTATTTCTATTACTTGAAGTTTCACCTGCTATTTTACTGAAAAATCACTCTATAACACAAAGTTTTCCTATATTTTTTGCAACAAGAGTTAATTCTTATTGCCCTTAATCATTTGGTTTCATCAGCCAAGTTAGTCATTTGTGTTATCCACATTTAAAGTACTCATTTTAATAATTTTCTGAACCTAGTGAAAAAATAATTAAGGCTTGAAGACAACAAAGAGCTAGTGAATAAAACATTTTCATAGTAAATATATGGAAGAATGATTTGTCTTTGTCATGGAGAGCATCTGATTTCTGCTGATCAAACTGCAGAGTTAGAAAACTACACATGTTGTTAGGAATACAGTGGTTTTGTAACTAAAACAGAAAAAACGCTAAAACTTTTTTTTTTAAAGTAAATAATTCTTTAATCCTGTGTAAGTAAATAGGCAGAAGCTAAAAATTATGTTATTATATGTAATGCTTATCAAGTTATATTAAATCAACAGAATATTGTACATTTTTTTTATGGTAGGATCATGTTTACATACATACTTAAAAAATGAATGTAAAAATTATGTGATTTATGGATTAAAAAGGATATTAAGAAGGATATCCCAGGCACAGCTACAGGATGGGCAGAGAAGAGATTCAGAGCAGCCCTGCAGAGAAGGACTTGGGGGTGTTGGTCAATGAGAAAATGAACATGAGC